>VZUI01047867.1:70931-232582 GCA_013401135.1 Cettia cetti | reverse complement strand
CATCCATCCATCCATCCATCCATCCATCCATCCATCCATCCATCCATCCATCCATCCATCCATCCACCCATCCATCCCCTGAAGGATCAGAAAATCAGAAACAATAATTTATAAGAAAATTACAAGAAATGGCTTGGTAGGAATAAACCTGTACATTGAAATATTCAATTAATGTTTGTAAATATTCAGGAATTTTATTTTGTGCGATTGAGAAGCTATTTTCTTCTATAACTGAAGAAAATTAGCTGCTGAAATAGTGCACACCTGGAACACATCTTCCAGGGTGATGTTATCAAAAGAAAACCTAGCTCATATCCTCTGGTTTCCTTGGAAGATGTGTGAGAACAATAGACAGATTTCACACCTAAAACCCAGTCCTCGACTACTGTATATCATAAAATTAGATACATTCCTAGGTAGCATGATAGGGTTTAACAATGATAGAGTGGAAAAACAAATGAGTCCATGGTAAGTCAATGATAACTATGAGAGTTTCCATCCTTCAAAAAAAGGCATAATTCTAGTATTAAGGGAGAGCATGGCCATTTTGTTTTGTTATCACTAAAGGCTAATAGTCTGATGCATATGAAATAAAAATTCCTTTACTGTAAAACACTGCTTTCCTAACCTGGAATTTTGAGGACATCAGAAAAAAAATTAGATTTATGTATTAAAACATGAGCAACAAAGATATCTTTGTGGAGAGAGCAATGTGTCCAGGAAGTTGCCAGACAGAAATGACGGGCAGCAGCACGAAGACTTGACTATCTTATTATCTGAGTTCAGCAGAATGGATAAAACAATTGCTGCAGCCCTTTATGATCAGTGTCACAGTTAATCAAGAAATTAATAGGTGTCAGCTGTTCTTTAATGAAAAACATGCAGTATCAGAGGGAACTCTGCTTGCTACCTAACTGAGGCCACATCTAGTACTGATACAAATAACCACCAGTGTGCTGAATTGGTTACACCATAAGAAGTTGCTGCATATGGTTACTTTGCCAATGCTGAAGGAACCTGAAGAGACTCAATGTAAATTAACACCTGCTCTTATGACTTCGCCGTGAAACCTGATGAATTATTCCATGAGAATATATCTGGGAATTGCATTCCAAAGTATACAGGAGGGAACAAATAAAGGTATAAAGGATCATTTGTATGAGTAGCTGAGAGACTTGTAAATCTTTGGAGCTCAAACTCATGATACAATAATAAACACAAGGGGGTTTTTAAGCAAATATAGTTTTCATATTGGAATCAAATTACTACTGAGAACCTATTATAAAATTTCCCTGTGTAAATTATGTGAATCTTCATTAATTCTATTCCTAATATCAAATATATGATATTCTGGGGATAGTCCTTCAGCACTAGGCACAGTATATGCAATTTAATAGAAAAAACAAGGGATGAATTCCTGAAAAATCTGAAAAAAATCAAAGTTTAGTGTGTGCTGCAATAAGTGCTGGAAGTATTCAAACTCTGTTAAGGGGAAAATAAGTGAAGTGATAGGTTATGTAAAGCTGCTTGATAGATAGTAGATTATTGCAGCATAATTGATATCAGAATCTGGCCAAATTCACAAAATATGCAATCTCAGATGGGAAAGCTCTCCACAAGCTGACACCTCTTTTTTGCCTCTTTTTCCATGAAAGATTTCCTTCTGAATCAGAAAGTGCACATTCCCCTTATGATTTTTAAAATAATTTTTGGCATTTTCTGGTTTTTTGCAATCCATCCAGCACAATCTTTTGAAAGCATTGAGATTACCTAAATGATTCACTTAATCAGTCACTGTAGGTGAGTTTTAAAAACTGTCTATTAATTAATGATCCATACATTACTGTCATGTCAGGTATTCAAAACTACACAGCTTAAAACCTAGAGAGCTATGGTATATTCCACCAGGTGGAAAAGAAAATTGCCCATCCATCTCCACTGATATGGGGCCACAAGTGGATTTTCTCACTAATCTCCAAGTTTTCAGGGTTAGGTAACAAGCAGAAAAGCTTTGATTTAACTACACGGTGTCAGAATGTGTCTGCCCCTTGCTACTATTTTTAAGACATAGTTTGTTAATTAAAAAAAAAAAATTGGAACTCCGCCTTTTCATTATCTAATTATCTAGTATTAATTAAAAAGGTTAAAAATCAGTCTGTTTTCCAACAGAAAATAGTTGGCATTATTTGACAAATTACAAATCTTTTTTTGCTGTTTATTCAAAGAAAATAAAATGTCCATATAATATGTAATTTCAAAGAAATGTTGAAACCAATATACATTAAATGTGCTTTAGTTATAGAATAGCTTAACAATTTTCTATTACTCTCATCTTTATATAAATTTGTAAGGCTAATCTATTCTTAAGGGAATTTCAGAAGGCACTGTGAGAATTTCCATATTACAGAAGGCAAACTTAGCTCCAATTCTTAACACAGAATTCTTTAGAATACAATATTAAAAGTTATTTATAATGAAGAGTGAGAAAGCTTTTTAAAGCATGTAATGTTTTACTTGTGTGTTTAAAATATTCATTCCAAAATTGGTAAAATATCGCTTTGCAGATATGAATTCATAAAAACAAGAAAAGGTTTTCTTGAGGCCCATTCCGTACTTAATCATACAGGAACTCTAAGTGCTGTCTTCTAAATCAAGACTTGTATGCTTGACTTTGGTGGGTATTTATTCCAGTTTCTCAAAAACTGCTCAGCTTCCAGATTTACAAGCCTAAGAAATAAAGAGTCCTGCAAACATTTAGGGCAGGAATAAAATATAGATCAAGTTCAAATACAGTAGTCAACATAAAGAAAGCAGCCCTATCAACTTAAAATAAGTTGATATGGCCCTATCAGTCATATGAACTTGATCACAGCTCACAATGATTCAGATGTTTAAATCAGATTATTTTCCTCAGGTTTATAATACCTCAGGTATGCCACAGATTTCAAAAATCATGATCTGTTCCATCAGCATGGGAAGACTGCTGTCACTGCATATTATTTTGACTGTGATATGTCTGACTGACAACATCACCTCCTTTTGATTTACATTGACAGGACCTAAAATACGTAAGTGGAATATTCTCTAAGGCATATAATCAATTGCATCTGCTGCATTTCTGGTATTTCCTTTGCCCTGTTTATACCATTACCATCTCTGCTGAAGCTGTATTATTGTTATAAATGTTTCCAGGAACATATGTTGGCATCAGCTCACAGAACTGTTTCTATAGCACTAACAATTTAAAACCTCAAAGGAATCTCAGAAATGTTACTACTTCGTTGTTCTGATACTCAAGTTATTGTGGTAAATAAGGTGATGAAACACACATAACAAAATCCTCTGTAGTATTTTTTTGGTTAGTGCAAAACAAGGTAATAATGACATGCCATTTTCAAGTATAATTTTAAAACTCTTATTATCTTGGTGATATGGTAAATTACACTTTTTTTACAAAAGAAAAATAAATAGTGCTCCAATACTAAAATCAGCTAACTTCAGGGAAAATGGTCGTGTAAAAATCAATATGCTCAAAAACTATTTGGGATAATATGACTAACAACAAGTGAAAAAAATTGTTTTATTTTTGAGGAAATGTATGAATATGGATTAAGTTAATTTTGTATATTCTGACATAAGTATTGACATGATGTTAAATAGCATAGTTGAAAACGAAAGGATTGTGTTAAAGATAGAGGGTAGGAAAATGAGCTGGGAAAAAAATCTGGTAAACTACAGGGAGCTGAACAGTGGAGAGGAAAATCTATGCATAACTTAAATTAAACAGTATGGTCTGACATTGTTTTGATAAATGTATCAGTCTGAGTATTCTAAAATACAATATTTTTTATTAATATGCTTATCTTAGACACATAATGATTGATGAAGAATATCATGAAACAGTTTAACTGTGGTATAGACCTGTAATTGTTCCAAATGGTTATAAACAAATAAAATCCCATAAACATTTAATGTGTTCAGGTGAAGAAAGGGAAGAGTCAGCGCAACTATTTTCTTTTAGGCAGCTGAAGAAAGGCTTTGCTGAATCATGCTAAAATGTTCTTTCAAAACATCAAAATTCTAAAAGAAAATTATCACATTTTATAAAGATATCCAATGAGGAGCTTTTGGAAGTTTATCATTGGAAATGGTATTGGGAGCAGTGAAAGCTAATGAAGAAAGAAAAGAATTATTGCAGGTCATTTGGGAGGTGCCTACAACTCACTCATGATAGTGCCAAACACGCCATAAACTCAGCTCTCTACTAAACTCCATATGTGCGTGGACTGTGAAAGTTCAACACATTAAACCTGTTTTGCTGAACAGTGTTCATAATTTGTATTTCTTACAAATCATCTGGCCTACCAAGATGACTGAGGATTTCTTTAGACTAAAAATAAGTCTGTATTAAACTTAAGGCAAATTAAATTCCAGAAAATATTTAAATTTCTCTTGGTTGACAATTTAGCTTATCTTTTAGAAAAAAAATAATAAAAAATTCCCATATATGCTATCACTGTATTAAAAAAACCCCAGAGATATCAGTATTTTCAAGTTAGAAGTTCATATTTCTTGAGTAATTAAGAACATCTAGTAACTTTTGGATTTTGTGTCTAAATCTGGTCCCTTTTCTTGAACTCTTTTTGAGATTAAGTCAATTATGTAGAAATTATAATTTTGGGCCATATTAAAGCTCATTTCCATGTAAGAATGAAGAAATAGGGTAAACTGTCATACAGCAGTAATCATTCTGCAATCTGAAATTATGCAATTTCAAGGCCTCATCTACAAATGAAATTAACATCAAAATATAATAGCTCTATGGACAGAGAAATCTGAGTTATCTTAATCCAGCAAGGATTTTTGTGTCATCTAATTTCCTCATGACAAAGCATAATTGCCTGGCCAAACTACTTAGCATTTCTCAGTGTTGAAGTTTATTATGCCATTGTAGAGAATGCCATTGTATTTAATAATGCCTATAAATAATAAAGGATTGCTTTATATGTTCATTTTTGGAAAAGTGATAAAAATCCCATTTATTAAATTACTTTAACTATACTTCTGAGTTATTCATTTAAGAAGTGTGTTGTACTTATATACAAGTGTTTGGAGTTTTTTTCCATTGCAGGTTTTAATGGTGCAAAATTCTGGCTGTTAAAAATTCATATTAGTATAGTCTAGGTACGTATATCCAGTAAATATTCTCTTAAATACATTTGCTTTAACTCCTAGAAGAGTACAGTTGCTTCTAAGATGTGTCCACAGAGATTGTTTCTGCCACTTGCTTTTCAGGGCTGTCTGAAAGTGAGGTTTTCCAGATTTCAGGCAAATGTTATTGACATTCAAAAGCCTCCTCTAAGAAAATAAATTGAGTCAAGGATGAATGAATTACAAATACATTATAGGATCCACTAAATAAAATCCCTATGAGTAAATCAGAGAAGTGCAGAATCATAGAATATCCTGAGTTGGAAGGGACCCATAAGAATCATCAAAGTTCAACTCCTGAAAAAAACCCCAATCATTCTTGGTAGAACCATGCTAGGCCAACAATCACCCACACTGACAGCCACAAAAGGATGCATGGCAGGTGAAGTATCTACTGAATCAAACTTCTTGCACTTTTCCTGTGTTTTGTTTCCTCATTGTTCTGAGGTCATGAAGATAGATATTGACTTTTAAATCATATTTCAAATAGACAACTTAAAATAATTTGTCTATAATTTTCTCCGCCTTTCATAGCATCAACACGCATTTCCTTTCAAATTGTGCAAACATGAATTTAAAATTCTTACAGTGGATTTGTTATGCAGCCATGCACATTTTTGTATCATTATTGGCAGGCCTATACTTAAAACAATTAACTAAAGATTGTGTTTTAAAGTAGTTATTAAACCTTCCTTAAAACTTGTCAAGTGTTCTGCAGGAGTTTTTTTTACATTATTAATATTCAGAAAATTATTTCTTGATGGGGAAATATCTTTTGAGAACTACTTGAGTGCAGTTTCTGCAAAAAGTAGAATAGAATATAAATTACATACTTCAGTTAGTAACAAAAAGAGTATGAAGACTGGCAGTCAGCCATCCGTTATATATTATAGCTATAGTATTTGTGATACTTAGTTGGTTCACAATTGCTCCAGGAGAATTAACTTCCAGTCTAGAGCAGAGAAATGGCCAGCAGCATCTTGTTTTGATGACAAAAGCACACAGTTTCTCTGAAACAACAAGAGGGAGATAAATTTCACACAGCTTTATTAGCCACTTAAAGATAGTTATAGCCTTTTAAAGGAGAAATTGCAGCATTTCTTCTACGTATCAAGTCTTTAGTAGTGACAATTGTAAGCCTAAAAGGGACATCCAGTGGTCTGAATTCTTCTGCATATATCATATATATATATATTGCATATACTAGTACATAAACCCATAGGTAGGACTCAGCATCTTATTTTAGGTGCTTTTATATATTTATATAGGAACAGACAGCCATCACAGCATGTCCTGGATTGCTCTACCTAAGGCTGTTAAGCATTGAAGTAGGCTTTTGGCCTTACCTTATCTTCACACATAACATACTGGGACATCTTTGTATACAGAAAAGATTTTAGATACTTGAAAAAGGATTTATGCTGCTCAATGTCTGATGAGCATACAAACTGCTACAATTTGTTGTGTAAAAGAGATCTCTGGATCAATGCTAGTTCAGATGTAGCTGCATTATAATGACAAATCTGATTATAGAACTGAATTTTGTTTTCAAAATACAGTTTAACTTCACAGGTTTTCTGCCAGCTTATTTCTTCTTGAATATTTAAATGTCCAAAACTAGTTTTTCCAGAAACATAGGGCTTCCAGATGGAACATTAAAGTATAAGTAAATATATTTTAAATTGAAAACAAAGATGTTTAATTGAACTTGTTAAATGCTGCTGAGCCTAGGGAGATGTAAAAAATAAAGCAGAAAGTCAGCTCACGAGGCAAATTCTTCTAATCTTGCAGGATATTAATCATGCCCCTTGCAATGAGAAAATTCTATTAGCTATTGCATTTTAAATTATGTGCAAAAACATTTAAAACAGCTTATTTTAACAACTATATTATGTTCAAAGTTTTTAATGGAACAATTGGATTCAATACAACATGATATAAAACATATTTGCTATATATACATAGGTATATAGAAGCTCTGTATTTGTGTGATTGGATATTCATTTGGACAGATACTTGGGCAGTCAGGTTGTGTGTTTCTTTTCATTCATAAAGTGACTGTGTCCCTCCACTACAGCTCTAATAACTTAGCAATAGTCCCACAGTGAAAAGATTTTTATACACTGGAAACATCATACCCTGTGAAAGAACCAAGATAAATAGCCAGTCAAGATCATTTATGTCTCAGCTTGCCAAATTTACTGCAACTGAAACATTCCTAAATGGTATCTAAACTGCTACATTTACCTTGCAGCCAAAAGTACAACCTAAACTTGAGTCCAGATCTGCCATATTTTAAGTACTTCATTAAATGTTTGGATTCTATGTCCATAACAAAGCCAAACATCATTAACATTAGCCACTTAAGGCAATTGGGCTATATTATAATCTGTGTGCACCACCTAAATGATGTGAAGGTTTCAATTTCATTCAGGAGACTGCAGGAACCTTCTGCTCCTCACTTTGCACAGGATTCAGAAGGACATCAAAACCAGTTTTACTATAAATTACTAGCCAGTAATTTTTCCCACTAAAAAGTACTGAAAACAAAGGTGCAAGTACTGCAAGACAACACTCTGCATTCTTGCAACAATTGCAGACATATACATTTGAGTTTCGTATCACTGACAGCTCATTAGAGAAAGTTTTATGTGGAACTTCTGTCTCCTTTCCCTCCCCAATACTGTACATTATTCAAATATCATAAAGTTTTTGGTAAAGTAATACTGTACTCCTGATGTTTTGTTTGAGTACATTACCCAGTCACTCCCTGCAATGCCATTTCTCTCTTTTCCATAGATATAGAAACAAATTCAATGAACTGTCAGGCTCTGAACTGGCTCCTGCTCAAATGGAAAGAAATATTTTGTGCTTGTCTCACTGAGAATAATCACTAGAATAAAACCAAACAATCTCATTCAATACATGTGTTTCAGTGACTTTGATATTTTTTACAATATACTTTTTGTATGTATTGGACTTTTTATTTCTTTTCTGTTGTTTTTGCTAGGCTGTTGAATAAAAGACACTTTGAATGAGAAACTTACAATGACAGCTCAAATTAAGTTTTCCAGTTATGAATTTAACCAGACAGCTATTGGACACTACAATTGGTAAATACTAACTGATTGTTTAAAACAAATTCAGACATGATTAGCTGTGTAATATATACATATATATTGTATTACTGTAAAAGCTCTGTTTTATTGGGTTTTACTAACCAAGTGCTATTTCAAGTACTTATAAAATCTAATTATGCTATTAAATCTGGTTCTTTAGCCTGAAAGTGATGGATTATGTATTATTCAGTTACTATTTGGGACTGCTGTATGTTGACCTGGATGTTGAGATTGTTAGCATGTGGCTTTGTTTTGCTACTGGCAGATTTGGATGGTCAGTGTCTTCCTGGCTGTGCATCAGCAAACTCACGCTGCACTAAAAACCAGTAAGAGAAATACACAGTGCACAACAGTCCTGTAAGAAATTCCTCCTCATACAGCAAAGGTAGCCTTTAATCTTTTGTAAAGAAGAAATCAATGCCTGAACATGACTGATAGCCCCACCTTCAAGGTGACTGAAATTTAAGTTTTCACTCATGGATTAGAGAAATTCTGAGGCTGGAAGGGACCTCTGGAGATTGTTCAGTTGAACCACTCTGCTCAAAGCAGAGCCAACATTTAATGTCTTTTAATACCAGCTACATTAGGGAACTTAAAACATACTTCTTTGAATGAGACAACCAAAAAACCAAAAGGATACCCTGGCATTAAAATGTCTTGTCAAAAGAGACCATTAAAAGATGCTTTCCAGAGAAGATGTTTTGTGCCCAACCCAATCTATTACATTCTGATAAAAAATAAAGCACTGTTATCCTTGCATATCCTGCTTGAACTTCAAAACCCTGAATTTTTTAAAAAAGAGTACCAAATTTCTATTTAAAAGGGCTCTTGCACATGATTGCAGTATTACGGCTTTGAGATTTACTCTGCCGCAACTGAACACAACAGGCTCAGGAAAAAAAGTTTCACCTAACACATTACAGTTCAAGCTGGAGTACGTGCACAGTTAGCAACAAATGCTCAGCTGATCAGAAGTGTGTTCATATGCAGTTTTGGTTTATGTCTGAGCCATAACAGAGAAACAAAGGAAATCCAACACCCACTGCCATTGGAAGGAGTGTCTAATGTAAATCTGTGCTAAAAAAGTTACTGCCCCATGCAAAGTATTCCACATCATCAGAATGAGTCCAGAGTATCCAGATGCTTTTTTTTTTTTCCAGTAGAAAGTGTTTATTCTTGGTTTATAGAACTAAATCATCACTAAAATCGTGATGACTTGGGACCATCCATACAAAGGCTTATGTACAGTTAAGTGTGCCTAGGGAAAATGCCTGCATAACTACTTGTTAGATTTAAGCTTTGAGTGTGAGGAAAATGCATGAACAATAACTGAATCTCACACATTTCCATTTTTAGTCTGGAACTCCTGATCCCAGTCTATTCGGAGAGGTTTCAAATTTTATTGCCATGGTAGTAAAAACAATGACCCAATAGTAAGTCCCCATCCAGCCAGTGAAAATTCTGAAACCTAAAAGGCTGATCTAGTAAGATATTTAAACCCATGTGATTCCTTAGTACAGAAGTAGACCCATTGAAGTAAACTAGAACTATTTCTTTCCTTGAAATAATGCCTTCTCTTAGGTCCCAGGATTCTGCCAAACTGAGACCGAAGAGAAAGTGTCTCACAGAAAAGAAAACAGCTATAATTCCAATTTTCTATTGGGGACTATCAATTTCTTTCCCTAAGTTTTTACATCTGGACTCAGACTTGCTTGCTTAAGTAATTCAACTGGCATTAGGAACACATAGATTTTTTTTTTTTTTTCAAGAAAGGCTATGTTGGAGAACAAAAAACTTACAATGAAAATAAGACAGCATTGCTGAAAACCAAAAAGAATTTTTTCCAAACAATTCTGAGGCAACTCTCCAAATTATTTGTGTTCCAGTAATCCCCTACATGCAACAGATCATTTCAGCATAGTTGAGACTATTCAAAGAGCCAGTGAGCTCCAATTATTCATAATAAATTAGAACCAAATTATTTACTGAAATTTTCTGGGGAGGCTTTGCCTGATGATACAGTACATTCCCTGACTACACCTTCAGTATACATTTTCATTCAGAGATGAGCTCTTTCCTGTGATCAGATGTCATCCTTGTTCAAACCTTGCTCTGTAATGCTGCATATCTTAGACAATTTAAACACTAACAACATAATATCTTTCTAGATGTTTCTGAGCTCTTTCATCAGTAAAAACAAGACAGCATATAGAGATTTATAATGCTTGTAACTTAGTATACACTGGAAATTGATTTTTTCATTCTTGTTAATATGTTATGCTGTTAGGTGACATTGGACTTGACTTTTGCCTTGTTTATAGCCTTCTGACAATACCATAATAAGTTATTGCTGGGTGTCTAATTAATACCACACTTTTGCAGAGGGAGTTTTATGACTCATTGAGACCATAAAATCATTGGTATTAGAAGACCCTATATTGTTTGTCAGAAAATTCTGATTTATATGTCACTTACTGAAAATTAGTGAATTCAATATGCTTCTAGTTTTAGCACAAACAGGGAAATGCATCTTGTTTTCACATCCTGCCCCTCTAATCACACTCTTCCGAGACAATAAATACCCATTACACCTTGTACCCAACCTAGCACAAATATAATAAAACCAAATAAGTGTGTTTATGATACCACAACAAGTTTGTAATGGATTTTGAAGACCCTCAATCCTGGAAAGGTAATTACGTCATTTCAATGGGTCCACAATAGCTCTCATCTGATTAGAGAACTCATAGCATTAGTGTTTGCCATGAATTTGGAATACATTCTTTTTTACTCAGTGTTTGGTTTAGTACACTTAGATTATAATTTTAAAATATCTGCTACTGTAATGTAAATGATTTCAAAGTATAAACTAAATATAACTGTCACTAATATCTTGGGGTTTTTTTCAGTTTTTGTTTCATTTGATTGATTGTTTCAATTTGTTGATAGCAAGAACCTGAAGGAACCACCCACTATATCAAATATACATTCTTCTTCTCGAAGTAAATCATACAACACAGTCCTCTTAAGCTTCCCCTTAAAATAATTTAGGCATTTTTGGCTCCCAGTATTGCAAAATAGTAGACTGGTCCAAAACTCACTCATTTAATGGTTGAAAACATTTATCCTATACCTATACATGACCACTTGGCTTACCTACGTTCACATGCCAAACACTAGTTTTCAGCTAAAATAATAGTTTTATTTCCTAGTGTTCAACTTAATGAGCTTTTTAGAGTAAAAAAAATATTTTCCAAACTTTCATTTCACTACCATAATTAAGATAATCTGTTCTAGCTTCCTCTCATAAAATTAGCTCTCCAAACAGTAATCAGCCAATACCTTTTCCTATACTCATGAGAATATGAACTTCTTCTAGACCATGGGGGAGCAGAATGGAATCCATTCTCCTCTGAACTCAATCCAGTATCTTGCGCTACTTTCTCTAGTGGAAATGCCTCTCCTTGTGTTATCTGCTATCTCTCTTTTTGCAGCTGAATCATGTTGATAGATCACAGCAAATCACAGCAAACCTTCCATAAATTAAAACATGCATATTCTTATCATGCATGTTTATGGAGGGTATTTTATGGAATGTTATACTGTTTAAATTATCATTAATTAGGCTATCCAGTTCTTCTTTACAGAATTGCACACGATTATATATTTTATTTTTATTTTATTCTCATTTCTCTACTTTTTGTGAAATTTTGAGTCAAGTCAGTCCCAAGACCCACCTTTGCCAAGCTTTCCAAAGTAGTGCATGCACACAGGCTGCTTATTTTTCAATGCCTTCCCCCAACTGCCTTGTTGATCCTCTTCTATACATTTCTTCTGAAGTCCAGGTTAAGTAAAAGATCTTCCAGTGAAATCATTACTGGAAAATACATGACAATTCTTTGCTTACAAAATTAATTACCAAAAAAGTACTAGCTTTGTCAAATATAATCAGCCTTTGGTAAAACATCTTTCCATCTCCTCGAATGTCTTGATTTATTGTCTTATTATTATCTGAGAATAATTTATTTAAACTAAGCTACATTAATCTAGTCTTCTGAATGACTTCTTCCTTTCAAAAAAAAAAAAAAAAAAAAAAAAAAAAAAAAAAAAAAACAAAAAAAACCCATGGTAATGAAGATATAAATACTAATGTTGAGATGAAAGAAAAGCCAGTTAATCTAATGCAACCTGTTACACACATGTTCAATTTCAACACTTCCCAATTATGCTATACTGCCCACTCTGATCTCTAAATCTGGATTTATTCCCAAAAAAATAGTGCAGGAAATCGTACAAGTTTTATCCACTGCTCCCATTACCTTTATCCAAAAGGATAAAAGTAATAAAAAGAAAATAGTATTATTTAATTTGAGTTTTGCTTTTTTTTTTCCTGCCCACTAAAGACCTCAAAAATGTTTCTTTGGTGCTGGTTACGCTGATACAGAGCTGGTACAGAGCAAGTATTTACTAATACTGGGTCAGTATTAGTAAATCAACTGGTAGCAATTTCTCACTGTACTGAAGCATCACAGAGGAAAAATCTTCCTTTGCAAGCACAAATATATCATGTAATCATCAAATCAACCAATTTTTTTTAAAAAAAGCAAAGTGTTTTTGAAGCCAGTCAAACTCAGTTTTTGTCAAACAGTACTTTGGAGCAACTGAAAGCTGAGCCCATTTAAGTTGTGTGCTCAGCCTTAAAGTGAATTCTTTCCCTGAAAAAAACTCACGTTGATTTTGGTATAAAATTTTTCAAAGAAAATAATAGGAGAAAATTAGCCAGAGGCTTTGTGTAGACTTTGCCTAATACAAAAGAAGAGGAAGAAATAACAGATGAGAATAGAAGTGTTCCCTGAAAATTTTTAATTCACATAATGTTAGACATTTTGGTGAATATGGCCAAATGACTAATATGTATAATTTAAATTGTTGAAAAAGTATTTCAGACTAATATTTGGCAACTGTTATTTAACAGTTTACTTAAACTTCCTTCTTTCCTTAAAGTTTAATTTAACCTGTAAGCTTTTTTACAACTGTGTTCATGAATGATGTGGAAAACAGACTGGTTTATAGTTTGAAAAATATGGATAGAACAGTAGCTAGTGACCTACAGGAAACTGAATTTTTTTCAGTAAATGTAAATACATTAAAACTAGGAAATAGAGAGCATTTAACTTCTACTTTGTCATTCATCTTTAAAACTATTTTATGATTTTTATTTTTTTTAAGAAAAAAAAAGATGAACATACTTTGAATTATTTTTAATAAGATATACCAACAACATTTTTTAAAGTATCTGGTGAAAAAATAATATAAAAGATACCTTATGTCAACACTTCTGTTTTGCTTAGTGTAAAAAAATACCTCTAAAACTTCTCCTCTGGTAATATCACCTGTTAATTAACCACAAAAATTCCAGTGGTATGTCTGATGTAACATGGTTTAAATCTGTGTAACTTTCAGAGGCCTGTTAACATTTGAACATTTTAAAATAAACACCTTAAAGCCACATCCTAAGTTTAGGGATTGAATTTGCCTTCCAGGGAATTTGTTTCCTTCTATTTTATCTCTTTTGGGAGAGAAGCTCCATCCCTGGTCCCAGTAAGTTCTCTGGACCTGGAATCTTGCTGGTTCTGGTCCCTGAAAGAGATTTCTGTCTCTGTCTCACTCAGCCTCTCTGCCCACCTGCCCCCCTCCCGGCCTTTCTCCTTCTCCAGTTATTCCCTCTCCTAATACAAATTAATTCACTCTTTGTGCACCTAATCCATGTGCAAACTGGATACATAGTAATGATCAGTCCTGACTCTAAGCACCCCACCAAAACAAGAAATCTAATAAAATTATATTTAAATGGGTTTTTTAAAGAGTGGTATTTTACAGTAAGGCATCAGGTAGGCAATAAGATTCACAACCTTCTTGAGGCATCAAAGCCATACTGTTAAGCCAGACAGAAAGTCAAAAGCTACTGTATTCATGGATGCCCCACATATAATCCTATCTAAATTCCAAACATAACAAAACAGCTCAATCATCAAAACCTGAGTGAAAAGCTATGCAGTACATATCTTACTGCTCTTGAAAATGAACACTTTGGGGGCAGGGGGAGCAGATTTTTTCTAATACTGCTTCCCAAGTCTCTTTTCCAGTGCAACATTTCCTTTGAAGCCTTATGTAGCTTTCAAGTGACAAACTACATGCTTTTGAAAGATGTCAGGGGCCAGGTTGGAAAAGACAGAATGGGAGAGGCTGATGAAGTCAATGCATATTGTTTACAGAAATTTTGCCTCAGTGATCAACAACCATGTGGAACAGAAAGAAGATTTTATTCCCCCTTTGACATGGTGCCAGCTCCATTGCCTAAGGACTTTTTTCACTGTCAAACATGCTTTATTCTAGTATCTATAGCTAGTTTAACAGCAACATAATGTTTTATACTCAGAGGTGCCAGCTATGCTTTTCCATTTGATTTGCGTTTATTCCATAAAATGTCAGTATTCTAATATGCTGTAGCACCTGGCTTTAAATCACAGGCAGCAACATAAACCTGCTGAATAACAAGTTCAGACTCAGAGAGCAGATATCAGAATGTGGTTTTACTGCAGAGTTTCATTTTTTAGAACTCAATCTTTACAACAGAACCTCAAAGATTTTGGCAAAGGTTGTTATTATTCTCAAACTATTTAGTATATACAGGTACTTGTGAAAGCTTGAGGTGAAATAGGCAATACTGCTGAAAAGGACACATACCTTCTCCACTTAGATCTAAAAAAGGTGTAAATATGGATGGGGTACAGCATATGAAAACACATATCTGGTTGTCACGCTGACATTCACTAACCTTTATGTCAGGAAAATCTGGTTTGGATTTAAGATTTTTAAATTATTAGTCTGTTTCTTTTCCTTTGGTAAAAGCAGTTTTTCTATCAGATTTTCAAAATAGGTTTAGACTCATGACTAAATGCTATCATCTTACCCTGATCAACAATTTGCATACTGAGAGCTGAGCTGACACCACTGACCTGCCCTGGCTGGGACATAAAATGCATCAGCTCAGTGGAGCGCTAAAAGTGTGATAGTTCAGGGAGACCTTCCACTTATTCAGCAGCTCTAATTCAGTTCCTTTTAGCTGTATGTCCCTTCCTTTAAAATATGTCTCTGCCGCAGACTAGCAGACATAGAGGTGTGGGTTTGGTAGTGTCAAGTTCATGAAGAAAAAGCTAAGTAGGTGTGACTATTTATGAAAAGGGATAATTCTAGAGAAACAGTAGGTTGTTTCACTGAAATGGAAATACAGATGAAATGTGAATTTCATTACTTAGATTTAACAGGAAGCCCTGGGTTATTTTCAGTTTTGGTTCATTAGGACCAAAAGTCTTAGAACCTGATCTTCTGGTGTTTTAGCTAAGAAAACAGAGTTTAAAAACTCTGTCAGAAGTGGTAATTATGTCTATACAGATATGTCTTTAACTAAATGAGTTCAGATTTTTCCTTCATGTGGGATCAGGCAAAAAACAGCCCATTTATCATTGTCCAGATCCTAAAGTTAATTCTTTATTTCCTTTTATGTTTCTTTCCCCATTGCAAACTAATGGCACATTTTTCTTAAATACAGACTATATAATATATATTAAAATTTTAAAGAATAAATCATTAAAAAGCAAGCATTTTGCAACACAGTTGTTTCTACTTGGAAGCCAATAGTATAAAACTGTGTCGTTTCCAATTACTGTAACTTACTACCTGGACAAAATCGACTTTGGAAGATGGAAACAAGAATTTATAAGTGTTTTTCCCAACTTTGAGGGCCAGCACAGGGTCAAGGGGCCAGATAGGATTATTATTCATACAAATTTTAATTTAGTCCCCTGTGCTAAACCAATGCTCTAGGGATAAACTGTTGTCAAACAGTAGCTCACCAGTTAGAAGAAATAGATTAATTCCTAGTCCAGAACCAGCAGAAGACTGAACTGCTGTGAAAATGGCCTGATCTTGTGACTTTTTTTTTGTCCTTTTTTCAATTTCTTTATTCAGGCTCTTCCACATTTTTAGTCAAAAAGTCCAGAAGACACACACCCTAAGTTTCAGTTTTAGCTACTTAAAAACAGCAAGCTTCTGGAAAAGAGAGAGGTTTTCAATTCACTTGAAATTTTGATAAGATTTTAAAGTATTCATGTATGTGAAGATTTGGAGAAGGGTGAAAAAATGAATGTTGCAATCTCTCAGGCTGGGAGAGATTTTTTTCTTTGAGACAAGTACAAATCTCTTACTTATATTTTTACAACATCGTCACTCATAAAAGGGTTTCTGCTTCTGATATGACTGAAGAAATGCTAGAAAACTTAAAGTGGAATTTCTTTTGTTTGCTAGAGCTTAACAAAAATAAGGCAGTGAGATGCATGGAAAGAAGCTGCTTTATAGCTTTGTTTTTCCTCATGGAACATAACAGAAGGAAATGTCAGGGCTTTCAGAAGGAAATGGTTGATAGGCAGGTGCTAAAATAATTCAACGAAATTGAATTTGACTTGGGCAATTATAGTGTTGACAGTGTGTGCACGTGTGTGCATGTATGAGTTTTCAAAAATTGTTTGGCACAATCAGTGATTAGGAAAAGGCAATCAAATTTAATAGAAAATTTAGTACAGAGGAACACAAAACCTGATAAACTATTTAGCAATATCACAGTATATTTTTCTTTAAGAACCAAGTTAGTTCACTGGTTGAATAAAATTATATTGCAGGGTGTTATATCTAATCTATTTTCATTTTTATCCTGCGGACTACCTGGTCCTCAGGATAAAAATGACTGTGCTTAGTAAAATCCACTGTGTTTAGTAAAAATAAGGATGTTTTCCAGGAAATAAAGTTTTGTGGGATTTTTTTGTTTGTTTGTTTTTTACTTAATTGTTATAGGAAATAAACCCTGGAAGCCACAACAGCTTAATTTCTGCTTATAATTATTTAGGGCCTAAAAATCTTCTAGAGATCTTTAGGGACTTAAGAGAGTCTACTCACATTTTCTCCATATCAGTACAATTCTTGGGTTTGGTTTCTCAATTGTTGGAATATCATCTTCATGCACTGAGAATAAACAGGAAAAAGTGATTTTTTATTTATTTTTCACAAATGTGCACACAGCTAGATATTTCTCCTGGGTGATACTGTGAATTTGAAGCTTCTGCAGTTTTACTTTGGTATTTTCTCTAGGGTCCACAGAGAAATGTGGAAGGGTCTGTGTCGAATATGCTGAATAATGAAACCTTTTGCAAAAGCGTCCTGGCAGTAGTTTTAATCCATTTTGCTATTATTTTTGAAGGAGGTGATTTTGTGGAAGCATTGTAGCTGGTATAGGCTATCTGTTCAAAGTTTCTCGTTATGCAAAAGAGTTACAGAGGGGATATCAAGGTCATTAAACCCATCCAGCTAATATTTCTCTCTTACTGATATAACAGTTTTAGTCAGCAAGATCACTTTTTTACTTACCTTGGAAAATTGTTGGGGTTTTTTTACCACAATTATAGATATCTAATATTAAATTTGATGTTAAAATAATATTAAAGTTGCACATTGAAGTAGGAAAAACATGCTTTAAAAATGAAGGAAGTGAGAGTTAAAGGTCCCAACCTATATATAAAGAAAGGAAATTACTAGAAAACCTTGTGCAACCAACCTAGATAGAAAGATGTGACCAGTTTGATGAAAACAGGTCATGTGATGAGAAAATGTGCACCACTTCTATTGGCATGTGTGCATTTTTGAACACTGGAAAATGAAACAACCTTCCTAGCATCCAACAGCCTTAAACTTGATGAAAACCCTCTTATCTTCCTGACTTTTGATGCTTCTCACTCTTCACACCAAATGTATAAAAAAACTAAAAGCAGTTGCTTAGAGGAACAAATTAAGTTTACAGGTATACTTTTACTTTGGATATTTATTAACCTTTATATTTTACAGTTTTCAGAACTAATTATCAATTTTTTTCCTTAGACTAATTTTCTAGGTTGAGAATGGATTTTTTTTTCTTTTCTTTTGCTGCTGCACATTATCTTGCATGACTGTTTGGATTTAATTTCTACAGCACAGGAATAACTCTTACCTTATTGTCTCTCTCATTAACTGTAGAAATACTCTCACAGGGGTGAAGGTAGGTGCCATTTCCTGAACAACAGAATGAGGTGGACTGGACCCAAAAACATTCTTCAACACTTACACATCAATTTGCCAAGATATGAAAATATGGAAGAGGGAACATATCAGTTGCTAGCAGTCAGTCTACACATTCATGAGAATCTACAGCTGGTGTAATTTAGATAAGCACAGTGCAATTAGCAGAGCTGGAATTTAGATAGAACAATGGAGCTATCCCTCTTCCTCTTGAAAATATCATCAGGAGACTATTTTTAATGACAAGTAATTAATATCTTGATTAAACTCTTCCATGAAAATTTTCAACTCCAGCATCATGGACAATTATGCAGGAACATTAATTTAATTAATATGGGCAAATAAGGAAGAATATAATCTTATAAATTGCCACCATCACTTGTTTTAGACTCTGAACACATCCTATTTTATTGAGGCATATTTTGTACAACTGATATTCAAGGAGTAGATTCTGAAATGTCCTTTTTTATATATGCCTACAGATAATAGAAACCTTTTGTTGAAGGATAATTTATGGTTTATGTCCTTAAAGGGGAAAAATAGGCATTTTACAAGTCCACATAAAATAAAAAGTATCTGGTATACAGCCCTCAATTCCAAGTAGGAACACTATCCTGTTACTTCCTTAAGCAATAAACTACCTTTTTTGTTGATTCACATCATTCAAAGCAGAATAGTTTCTAAAACAATTTATACCTTTCAAAGAAAAAAAAAAGTCATTTTAGACCTGCCCGATCAGAGGAACACATCCTGTCAACAGCTCTGCAACAAGATCCAGCGGATAAATGGTGTGTAAAGAATACTAATCAGGTTTCTGTACAAACAAAGTGCACCTACACTTCAGTTTCTGGAAGCTTGTTGTCCAAACATTTCACTAAAACAATAACTGCCTTTTTAAAATTCCTTTTGCCTGGGATAAAAGATAAGCTTGCAAGTTAACTTTCATGATGTGTTTTTGCAAGTACCAACTCTGTTGCTGCTATCAAGCAATTGCTCAATTTGTGCAACTTCAGTGATTTCATTTCAGTGAGTCAGATCATTTGAGTTTCTGCCATCCTAATATTTTAATAGGGGAGGTAGTGTGTGTATGTGGAAGGCTGTGGGGAAGGAGAACCACTTCTGTAGTCAATAAGTTGGTATTTTAAATGTTGAGGTAGAGTCCAATAAAAATATTAGAAAGAAGGACTACACACTTTCCTCTTGCCCATCTCATTTCTCCAAAGCATAAAACAAAGGATGCTGAACACATTTATAGCACAGTGCACTCTCTGAATTGTTGGATACCTAATATCAAACCAGCACCAGTAAATTCCTCTGAGGCAGCACTTCAGTGCACAGATTCAGCAACAGGAAGTCCAATGTGTCCACTCTAAATTCTGAGCTCTCAAAGCCCAAGAAACATGAAATCTAAGGCATACAAATTACATGTCAAAGTAGAACTGTGAAGTTTTTCAAGGCTTCTTGTTTAAATATTGACCTAGAGAAACAGATGTTAAAGGGTGTTTGGTTTCTATTTCAACTGATTACTTCTTAAGCTATAAATTACTGTCTGCAAGGGGGGAAAAGTTTTCTGCAAAACAGTGTGAGGATGCTGTGCTTCAGAAAGCAGAGAGAGGAAAGTGAAAGGGCAAACAGTCCCAAATTCTCTGTCCACACAAACTGAATTCTATATGGATTCCTGGTCAGGGAAGGGTAAACCAGAAGACCTTCAAATCCAGAACCCTCCTGCAAGACCTGTTAAGCCTGAACTTTCTCCATCCCCATAAACTTAAAATTTAATTCTAGGTTTGATCTTGCTTTCTTTCTAGCACTAGTCTAAAGAGAAGACTAATAAGGAAGGAGAGAGGGTACTTGATGGTCTTTCAGACAACCTACTGTAAAAACATGGGGATTGTCCTTTATCTTCTGTTCCAAATATTTTTCCTATGAACCCACTCCCAATTCCTATAAATGATCCAAGACCCTGTCTCTTTTCTTCCTGTGGATGACTCCTTACCCCTTAAGTGGTTTGGAATGACATTAGAAATCTCTGACATTACCACGTCTTCAAAGCGCTACAACACTGGATTCCTGCCATAGCAAAGATCATCATATCCTCATTCCTCCACCCATCCAACCACTAATGACTGAGTTGAAAATGCCCTATTTTCTCTATCAGAAGTTGACCAAATTATCTTTTATAGTATTCTTTCCCATTTCTTCTTGAAGTTTCTTACATAAGTCATCCAAAATAAGTGCTGTCTTGACCCTTCTGTTTCAAAACCATGCTCAAGCAGACAGATGTTATTTCTTACCTGCTTCCTTCAAATTTTGTCTGTCACACCCCTGAATCATCTACTTATAGCTGCTGTGCATGCCAAACTCATCTCTGAACAACTGAATCTCCCATTTGGTTCAAAATCCTCTAAAGCCTCCTGAATCATCCTTAGAGAGGTAATTATTCACTAAATCCCTATTCTGACCCAGCCATTCACCTAGGATTAAATTTGCCAGACTTATTTCTCCCAGGGAGTTGAAAAATCTAGATATAAATATCCTATAGGGTAGGACCCCATGAAAGGGAAGGGACTGTAAAGAACATACCTGGGGGGAAAGAGAACAAAACAACAAAACAAACAAACAAAACAAAACAAACCAACCAACCAACCATACAAACAAACAAAAACCAAAAACCAAAACACCCCCCCCAAAAAAACAAAACAAACAAACAAAAGAAACCAACCCCAAACCAATGGTCCTGTATTGTTTACTTAGTCTCTAAGAAAGAAATTGCATACTAGGATGCAGGGTGTATATGCTCAAGATGTAGTTTTCCTTCTTTACCAGGCTTCCCTTCTCTTTCAGTAACATAAGAAACAAGCTCCAGGCAATGGCAGCTGTTAGAAGTCGTTGCCTTTGCGTCTTATCTATTAATTTGGCCTCCGTCTCAGGGTGCTTGCTGTACTCACCACAATTCACCAACGGGGCAGCTTTTTCTGTTGCCAATTATTTGCACACAACCTGTGGACTCCAGCAGGGAGAGAGGCCAGGGCACTGCCAGCCATGAGAAGCTCTTCTCCTGGATATGCCAGGCACACTCAGCATGCAGTCCAGCTCAGACACCTGCAGCCTTCCTGCCTGTCACCACAGAGAGGTCTGCTCAGGGTAGACTCCCACATGCTGGAAAAGAGGGAAGCTGGTAGGTGTTCACAAAACTGAGCGATTTCACACCAAAAATAATATTGACTCTCAAATAGCCCTGGACATTTACAAGGCCTAAGAACATTTTCCAGGAGTTTGCCTGAGGGAAAAACATAAGTACCCATCATTTTTCCACACATTCTCTAATTGCCATGTCAGGAGATCCCACTATGGGACTGGAAGTCTGACACAGCCCACTCCAGCCATGTTTTCCAGCAGCCCACCCAGGGACCACAATCCCAGGTGTGTGGCACAGAGCACTGCCTCAACACCAGGAGGTACCAGGATCATTTCTAGCTCAGTTTCTTGCTGTCTGCCAAGTAGCATTGGGTAGGTATTTCCTGTGGAAATGTGTGGAGCAATGTTTTGTGCCAGTGAAGAGAAACAGGGAATTCAGAGAAACAGGGAATTCAGGAATCAAACAGATAGTGATTGCCTTGCAGGAAAGACACAACTATCAGAAGATTGTTGGTCGTTCACCCAAAGCTTCTCCCTCAGGTTCCTACATACAATTATTGTGGATTACAACTCCATTTCCATACATATCTCAGTAAGATTAACTAGACAAAAGCTTGAATTTCAAGTCTTTATTAATAACTTTTTCAGAATAGCCCTCATGCTTTAAATCCAATCAATTTCACAGCAGACAATTCCACAGAAACTTTCACATGGAGAAGCCCCCCCCACACCCCACTAATGACCATTTAAATCATTTTTGTCTTGCAGCAACAGTAGAAATCTGAAAAAAAAGTCTGTTGAAGGGTTCAGATAGGTTTTACATGTTGTGATTTGCTACTCAGTATCATCGGGCCAGACTTATTTTTAGATAGAAAGTAAATGCTATTGAAAATATTTTTATTCATCTACAAACTTAGCTCCCATTCATTTGATAAACAGTTTTTTGCAACATGTCATTGGCCCAAAGGTTAGGCAACCTTTTCATGAAGGCCTGTGAATGGCAACACACATGCCAAAGTGGTAACACCTTGAGTTAACAGAGATTTCAACAGCCTCTATGGAAAGAGCTTTGGTTTTTAAAGTTTTATCAGAATTGTGATGCAAATAAACCCCTATAATGTCATTGACTTCATTTTAGTATAACAGTTGTCAACATTTGCATTTTTCTCAAGTTTGTCTCCACAGAATTGACAAGAAGTGGTTTTTCCACATCACAGTGCTACTAGAGAATTAGAATAGATAATGTAACAGGAATATTCATTAATATGACAAAATTTCTTTTAAAATTGTTGTAAAGCCTCTTTCTTAAAAATTGAATGATAATACCTGCCAAATACATCTTGCTTCAGCAGAACACTACTACTTAAGACAATATGCATGTAGACTCTCTCAGAAGACCCTGTAGGATCAGTTAGTATTCATAAACTATTTCATATGTGCTATTTTGAACACATAAGAATAGGACATGTTACTGTAATCTCCTGATTTGGGTTTCCACATGTAGAAAAACCTTCATGAATGACCGTGTTAGCCCAGCTAAGTTTTTTTTGTATTAAGGAAGAGTGTTTTCTAAATACAATAGTTATTCCACTTTGAAATGCATTTCCCTTTCTACATTATTAACTTTGCAAATGGATTCTCGTGGAATTATTCAGGAATAGCTAATTTCTTATGTTATCAAGCTTTAATGAAGCTTCACAGCCCCTATAATATAGACAAAGTAGTGTCACCTTTGTACAGACAACAAATTCAAAGCAAAATATCAAGGAAAAATGAAGTTGTTGGCATGACTTGAATTAAGACCTCCACTCTTGTATACACACACCTAGCATTAACTAACCCACTTCTCTCCCTTGTAGGTTTATAACTTATCACAAGTGGTGAAACAAGTAACAAAATAGTGTGATTAAAATGAAAATATTTTCTATCTGCAAAAAATTTTCATATGGCTAAACCAAAACTAATCCTACCAAATTTACTTATTGGTGATTCATAACTAAAAAGATTTTTTTTTTATTTTAAATAGTTGTTTCTTTTAAGAAAAAAATTTGACAAAGCATAAAGATTCCGATCTGGGCAGGTAATCCCAGACATATACTTTTCTGAGACAATAAACCAATAATGTCTGCTAATATATGCATTTACATATTCTTATTGCTTAAAAAAGTAATGATGTCATAATCATGTAGCAGTGTTTGAAAAACTTCTCATATGTGCTTGTTCCCTTGAAACAATAGTTCATGTCTCCTTTTGGATAACTTATTGATGTACACTGAGTATTTATAGATGATTAAAAATGTTTTGCTAATACTTTCCACAAAACAGACTGCAGTAGGATTTAAATAAATAAAACCACACTTACATGTTAGAGTTTAACTAGTCAAAGACTATAGGCATAAACTATTTACTTTAAACAAATAATGTTATTAGAATAAAACATTACATAATATTTTCTCACTAGGATTGACAATTTTATATCCATTTTCTTCTCATAACTGAAAAAATCCTTAATCAAATCCAGTAAGTTACCACAAGTTGCTTAAACCCCACTGGCATTAAAATTGTTCTTCTGCTTTTAGGCAGCATTAAATGTAGCTCTGTGCGTCCTCTTTCTTCAGATGACAATTATTCTGTGTACTTGAGCAAGATCAACAACTCCATCATAGTGGACATTCCAGCAGTTTGATTGACACCACATAGAACTCCAGCTGCAAAACCTCAAATTCTTAAAAGCAGTGAATTAGAAACTAAATTTGCATAATAAATTATTTTGTGTTCATTGAGATTGCTGATATCATTATGGAGTTTGATGGGTAATTAAGGAGTCAAAAATCTGGCCACGAGAAAAGAAGCCTCATTATTTCTCCTTTCTGAAAAGAGAATGGATGTGAAAGTATAAAGAAGTATCTCTGTAAAACGTGAAGCAGCAGCACATACACACAAACAGAGTAACTTCCCTATCTGTACAAACTGCAAGATGCTTGCTCATACTTGAGAAGGAATTCCTTGCAGTTCGTTTTGCAGAGAAGATAGAAATGGTGCTCATTCTTGTCTTGAAATTGTATTATTACAGGAATCGTAAATGTTGTTTAAAATGTGACTGTAGTCACTGATTATTATATCTTGTTTCCTTTGGCAACTGAAAGATTGAAGGTACTCTTTGACACCAGCTATTAGTGGTCTAACCTTTCCACTCTGAAGACATGAATTCAAGCCATGCTAAGAGGAGGTTTTGTCCCTGTGCCCAAGGACACAGTTTGGCATGCATATTTATAAAACTTGTTTAGAGCTGGACAAGGTATGCAAGCCTTGCTCTCAGGAAATCCATGACAGCTCTCCTTTTGGCTTCCACCAGCTAGGCTTTCCCCTAAGGCCAAGAATACAAAAGTGTCACAAGAGATCTGCCTAAACTTTAGCTTCCTCTTTGGCTCTTTCACTTCTTGGCAACACTTCAATTTTTCTTGGCCAGCTTTCCAAAATTCTGGTAAAGAGAATACAAAAAAAAAAAAAAAAAAAAAAAAAAAAAAAAAAAAAAAAAAAAAAAAAAAGAAACAAAGAAAAACCCCAAAACTTTGTCTTGCCTCTTGACTATTTCAGGATCCTGTTTTTCCTTTAAGTTGCATCTGATTCGATCTATTCTTTCCTGCACCAGCCAGAACAGTCCCTTTGGGACATCCTCCTGACTCAAGAGCCCAGAAAACTTTGGACTCCTTTCCTTTCTGATCTGGCAAATCCTCTATACCAAAGGTCGAGCTGTAATTGGCTTACATCCAGTAATACAATAGTTGTTTCCATAAACAGTTATTTTCTTTTACAAAATTTTCTCAAACTTCTGAAAACTTTACTTGATTTACTTATACAAATGGGATTTGTTGCTTTTTATTAGACCTCTCTTTTAACTGAAATCTCATTTTATAGCATATTTTTTGCTCATGTGACTTGCTATCCTTTAGGTGTGTTGAACTTTAGCATGATGTTTCATTATAGCTGTGATTTGAATGAGCTTTCTGGTGAATTATTTCAGACTAAGCAAGGATAGCCTCTGGTGCCATTCTCTGCAAATATCCATTTTAAAAAGCAACCACTTAAAGTGTCAAGAAATAGTTTACACAAGTACTATGAATTTGTATGTGCTACAAGTGGGTAGCAGAAGTCCCCTGTTATGGGTCTTGTTAGACTTTTGTAGCCTCTCTAAACACACTGCTGAGTCCCAGACCCCTGTTTTATTTTTTGTCCAGAGGCTGGTAGTAATGCCTTGCCAACAGAGACTATTACATCTTGGTATTCTAGTCATGCAGATGAACCTTTTATAAGATAAGGGAAATAAAATGGAGGAAAAAGAAATTGAGGAAATGATGATTCATTTCCCAAGACTCGAATAATCTTAGCAATGTAACTAGATCTGTACTATCAGGAACAGTAGCAGAGCATCAGGTACCAAACAGGGAGCAGTTACAACTGAGCAGACACACACTCATGCTCACCCAAGGCTGACATGCTCTTTGGAGTGGGACACAGCTGGAGAGAAGGAGGCCAGAGCAGAGATTTGGCAACATAGGCTTGGACAGAAACATTTACTCTTATTCTTAGCCTTATTCTTAAGAAGCTTCTATCCTAAAATAGGTCCCAGAGAAAGAAAGCAAGAATTAATGCATTTTTTTTTAAGTAGATTGGCGCACTACCGTCCTAAGAGAGATGCAGAGACCACAGCAGAGTTGGAGCAGGAAAAGAGGATATTTAATTTTTTCTTTCAGCTTACATAGACTTCTAGAAAAGAGATCACATTGGAAGACTGAGGATCAACCTCTTCAGTTCCACTGGTCTGAGAAAGTGTCCAGCAATTGTCCCTCCTACAGAAAAGAATGTAAA
The DNA here is from genome assembly GCA_013401135.1 of Cettia cetti. NCBI lineage: Eukaryota > Metazoa > Chordata > Aves > Passeriformes > Sylviidae > Cettia > Cettia cetti. The sequence goes on along the minus strand of VZUI01047867.1, from coordinate 206,081 downwards.
CAATATAAATAATTATGAAAAAACATTGCTTTGTTTACATGAAAGTGAGAAAATTCTGGCTCCAATTTAGAAGGCTGAAAACAGGGCGACAGTATATGATACATTTTTCTAAGTAAAGATGCAGAAAATATTTTCAAAGAGACAGGACAAAGAGGTGACAGCCATCAACCTTTGTAAATTTAAGGGTTAATTTCAAATTAGTGATGTATTAAAGCTAATTTTATGTCAGATCATGCAGGTAGGTCAATATTTGATCCAAAAAAATGGGCTAAAAATAATGCAAATTATGACTAACTGAAGAGCTTAGCACAAAAGGTGTGAAAAAATATACAAAGAAGCTGTATTTTGTGGGAGAACTTCTTATTTATACATGGCTGGTGCAATTTAACCAGGACGAATTGTATTTAAAGCTTTTTGAAATAAGCAGAATTTTAAGTGGATGTGTGTCCTGAGGTGACTTTATGATGCTTGTATCCCCAATCATCTGTTCTGTTTATGCTGGATATTCTGCACCATTAAGGCTGGTTCTGAGAGCAAAAGGGGGGAAAGAAGAAGCGCAGAGTTTGTTATAGAAACTGCACTTGCTCCCCTGCATTTTTCTCTCTCACAGACTGTGTTGTCTGCAGCACAGACAGCAGGAGAGAGCTCTCCTTTGCTTTTAGTTAGTTTTTAGCTAGCTGAGGCAGAGAGGTTCCCTGGACTGTGGCTTTTCTTTTTCTTGGAACTGTTCAAACTTGCTCTGGACTGAAAACCCAGAGAAACACCAGGAGCTTACCCCTGTGGCCCACTAGGGCCTGGGTTACAGCATTTTCCAGCACTGAGGGGACTGATAAAAGACTGAGTGATCCAAGCTATTCTTCACAACAAGGACTTTCTGAATTTGCCATCTCCTCAGAACAGCGGGAGGTTTTATTGTTTAGAATTATTCATTTTCTATGCTTGTGAATACTTGTTAAATAAACAGGGGTTTTTCACTTTTCTCAAAGGAAATCTTTTCCCGTCTCAGTAAAGGGAGGGGCTGCTTGAATCTGCTTTCTAGAGGGACCCCTCTTGGAGGTCTTCTCCCAAAATTCCCCTTAAACCAGGACAAATACATTTTTTGGCGCCCAGTGCGTGGCTCAAGAAAGTGGAAAAGACCTGTACTGATTGCATTTTGGTTATACTTATTCTGTATTGGGATAAAGCAGTCAGTAGCCATGTTGCTGCTTGAATGTGTCTCAGGGTGGAGGCCTTCATAGGTCTCTGGTCCCTAGGCTTTTCTGAGGTTTTAATACCTTTCTGGACCTTAGGTTCATTTCTTATCCAGAGATAGCTCCAGTATTGTCCCTAACATGTAGTTTTTACAGTGGAGGGGCCAGGATTAGAATAGCTATTTTGCTGTGCTCGGTGATAATGATTTATAGAAAGTTTATAAAGGTATTGGAGTTTGTGCTAGCTATGTTTGGTTTATGGTTTCTTCATTCTACCTTGTTTCACAGTTCCAGTGGCCTGCTTTGGGGGTTTATTAGTAATTGCACCCAGTTTGTTAGAGGAGGAGCAGGGGATAAGGCTTTTCAGCCTTTCCTTTCCTTCTTCTCCTTTGAATCTGTTAAATATTATTCATTTTTCATGCTTGTGAATAGTTTGCTTGTTAAATAAACAGGTTTTTTCCACTTTTCTTCAACAAAATCTTTTCCCAAACCAGTAAGTGGAATCTGTTACGTCACTTTAGGAGAATGTTCAGTTTCCCCTGGATGTTAAAGAGACCACCTTCCTGGTATTTTATCAGGTAAGATTCCTCTATAAGGTCTACAGTGTGTCTAGAATGAGAGCTGAGATGTCCAGAGGAGCTAATGAGACCCCCTAGGAGTAGACCCAGGCTTGGAAAATCCTGAGTGGTGTGGAGAATGGGAGGATATGGGCCAAACCCTGAAGGAATTTTCTGACCCGATAGCCTGGGACTTACCACATGAACAAGGTATATGAGACTGCTGGAGACTACAGATGGCAGTAAATTTTCTCTTCTTGAAGAATTCAGCATGCCAGGTCAACCATCCTGGAAAACAGAGAATCTGTTATTTGCTTACTTCGACAAACATCAGTTCTATTCAATTTGTTCTTAAATACTGTCAGTGTTGTTGTTTTCTTCTTTTTTTTTCCATGGGAAATCACAAGGATTCCTCTTTTCTTCCTCTTAAAAGCAGATTTGTATTGACAGGCACACATCACTCTCTGAACTCAGTTTCATCCCCCGAAGGATTTGGTTCTATGGTCTACAAGAAGTGCTAAGGACCGACGTTGGGGGAATTCTCTGCTGCTGGTAGATTCTCCTACCTCCGCACAAAGCTGATTCTGTTTCCAGTGTCAACGAAAGGTACAGTGCTGTGTGATCTCAATTCATCTCCATCACAGTACACAGCCAGTGACAAGATAAAGATACACTCCTAAAACAGTGCAGAATTTCAGAGGGAAGCTCCACCCTTGCAGAGCATGCAGTCAGTGTGATTTGTAATAAAGATGAGAACAGAACTCTTTGCATAAATAATTCAAATGCAGCAACTACTGTAGCAACCACACAGAATATAAATTGCTAATTTCAGAGAGTAAATCCTATGATTTCAATATCAAACCATTAAGAGGCTATATTCTTCAGACCACAGCCTGTGCTTTCATGGTAGAGCTCAGAGAAACTAATAGCACTTCTGTATTCAAATGGTAATTACAAGAAGTAGAAAACCAACTGCACCTTAAACTTTCAGTTACAAATGTTCACTTTTCTCATAAATGAATAAAACAGCACCCTTTTCTAAAGAGCACTTTTGAAGTGCCTGTACAGTTAAATTGAGCCACTTTGCATGTGTGCTTCGAAATGTCCCTCTGCGCTCTGCCCACTCCATTCCTTTGAGCAGACAGGTCACGGCGATTTACAAGAGTTCACTTCCCCTGGAGAAGGGGAAGTGCTCACAGGCACTGATGATTGTGCACCATCACATGCATCTGATGAAGTAAAGAAAGCCATGAGATGAAAATAAAACCCCACATCAAAACCATTGGATACTAGAGATATAATGAAAATAAACTACACACATCTGGAAGTCTGAGGTTGTGTATTATTTGAAAAATTCTAAGTAATCCTGAAAAATGCAGACGCCAATGAAAGTACCAGCCTCTTTCTTTTGTTATGCAAAATAGCTTTTGGGGTGTTTCTGAGATTAGTTCCTTCCAAAGCAAGACTTCTAAAAACAAACTGGGTCTCTGTTCTCAGCTTTTTATTCTCAGGTGAAAAATGCCACGTAATTTTTCAGCCAAATTCAGCAGAATAGGCTCGATTAGCTGCATTGTTCATCATTTCATTCATTCTGGTTTGTTTGGGGCTTTTTTAATGCCAAATAGGAAAACTCATAATGTCCCACTAAGACATCCTTTCAATACCAACGCTTTTCATACCCAGATGATTCTCTTGGGAAAAGATTTTTCATATGATTATTGGTACTACCTATATTGGACATGGCCTGTATGGAACAAAAAATGAAAAACTACAGCTTTATGCATTACTTCCACTTGAAAACTACTCCCTTTTAAGCCTCTGGAGGAAATGTTTGTCATTCATTCAGACACATGAAAATGCTGAGAAAGGGAATCTGGCGTGATTGCATTAACTATGATTTCCTGAGAAAACATCACAGATTGTGAAGATCACATCTGCCTGTTTTCTAAATAGAAAAGAAATATGCATTCATAAGAAATGTAGACTGAGGCACAAGCAATTTACTTTATCATACTTTTGATAACCCTGGTAAATCTAAACAAAAAGGTAGAAAGGCAAATTATATTTTCTATTTCACATAAACCAGCCAAAACATCTCTGCTTAGAAAATCATTAAAATGGAGTTGTGTAAAATGTGTAAAATAAGAGATCATCATAGTTTTAATCAAGTTTAACAAGCAAACAACACAAAAAAAAAAAAAATCAAAGGAATACCCAACAAAATTCAGGGAAGCGTAAATAGACAAAGTTCTCAGCATAATCTGGTCTCCAACATGGTTCAAATTACCTAAGAAGGATGGCAGCAACCAGACCTAGAAGCTGGCACAGCAAAGATATGGTTCTGCTGCCTATTTAAATTGTCCCTTTGTATTCTTCTGGACCAGGAATCAGCCCTTTCCAGCATAGAAACAGAAGGAAAAGAGTGATAAAAAATTAACTTTATCTTGTACTCTGTACAAGGGCCACAACAGTGAAATTCTGATAACTGATCTAAGAACTGAAGAGCAGAATACCTCCCTGAAACAGCACATTAGGTTCTGCATGGTCTTGGATTTGCTAACAAAGGAATTTCCTTCACTTGTCTGTTCTCCAAAATAAACTTAATTCTCTTGAAGCACGTACCATATACCAAAGAGAGTAAACTGAGATCCCTATATCGTAAATAGAAGGCAATCATCCCACTACTTTGACTAATGGAGAAATAGCAGGACCTATATCAGACTTTTCCAAAAATCCTGTGGAGAATGACTTCTTTGTCTTACCACCAACATTAATAGCACCAAACCCCCCCATTTTATTGATAGAAGTGTTTAGATGTTGATATCTTCCAGTCAATTTGCCTCCCTGATGAGAAGAAAACCCCAAAGCTCCTTATATTGCTTACCTTCAAAAAAGTGTTAAAGTACGTTTAACACCTAAAGATACTTACAGAAAGCAGTTTCCATATGGCAAGTTGTGGCAGACTGATATAATCTGCTACACTTCGCATGAGTATTAATAAAAATCCAGATGCTGATGTAAGAATTTTCTAATTGTCAGATTTGGTAGACCAAAGTGACAGTAGATGTTTATCCCACCATTATTTTGATAGAAAATAATGTCTTTGTGCAGATGAGCATATAGTGCACCTCCTGCATTTGGTTCGGGATTCAAACCCAAAAGAAATAACTGATGAACATCAGAACAGCAGAATTTGATTTCTCAAGAGATTTTCTAGAAATATTCACACTTATCAAGCTTCAAATACTTTTTTTGACACACAGACACACAAATTTTGGTCACTCAGACTCTTTCTATAATGTGGACTCTGAGTGTGAACAACAGAATTAACATCTCCTTTCATTATTTTCAAGAGTACATTAGTTCAATTCAGTTAAAGGGTAAGAAAAATGTCAACAGAAAACTAGAGGGAGACAAGGTATGAGGGACCAGAGTATACTGGTCTCCATGTGTTCTTCAAGAGTTGCATGATAGAAGCAATAAAATTAAGCTGATTAAGTTAAAAGTATATAAATGTGGTGTGATCTGATGTAGAAACCTTACACTAAAGGAAATTGAAGAGTGCTGATGTCACTTCTGGTGTCATGATATTGGTTATGTTAACACTAGTTTTTGCAATACAAATACAGCAGGGCATATTAAAAAAAAAATAAAGTAATTGGGGTTCTGAATAGAATTCATCAGGCCAGTTCATGGTGATAAAATAACCAGCCAACAAGAAATTATCAACACACAGTGTACCTTGTAGGCACAGTGTGAAAAGAGTAAAGACAAAATGTTGTCTCTGAGCGTGTCAAATTTTCACCTTGGCCAAGACTACCAAGTCAAAGCAGGACAGTTTATGGCTGTGTTGCCTACACAGGCTGTTTCACGGTAGGTTGCTTTCCACTGAATCAAAGTTTTCTTCACTGGTAAAGTCTCATGAACAATGATGTGTTTCAGTTCTCTGACTTCACTCCTATCTCATTTATCACTGCAGAGAAGATTGACTGAAGAATTCAAATCAAATGCCTGCCTGCTTTCCATGCTGAGTGAAAATCTAAAGTTGCAGTTATTTACCCAGCATTTTCATGGTAAGCTTGTACGATCAGTCAGGAAAGATGATCAGTGTGCAGCTGAACATGTCCACTGTCAGCTTAGTAGCATGGAAGAATGTACTTCCTTTGCTTCTCCTGGACTGTAATACACACACCCATGGGTTGTTTCGACTGCTCCTGCTCTCCTTAAGCTTGCCTAACAAGGTCTCTACTGCCACCTTTTCTATGTACATTTCATTCTCTTTTAATTCTGGTTTTGCAAGTAATTTCTTACAAAAATAAACCAAAAATTATTTTTCTATTATTATTTAAAACTTCACCACTACTATCCCAGGGCCATAAAAGAAGGTCTTATTTAAAGGACTTTTATAGCAACAGCTACTGTATCCAAAGTTTTCTCTCCCATGATATTCCTGGGTCATTTAGCTTCTTGCCTTCTGCCACTGTTATGTCTTCTGAGACAAACATGAAATTGTGGTGATTACTGATATTTTTAATGTTCATTTCAGCATTTTTCCACATATTTCAATATATTAAGCTGGTTTTTTGCTCTTCTTCTATCTCCTTGCCTCTCTTCATCACCAACACCATCCCAACACCACCTCCCCTGTCTTTAGTGTCTCTTCAGGTAGAAGAAGGTATAATAAATGCAATATAAAAATTATATCTCTAGAATCCCCACATGGGCATTCAAAGCACAAACAAATACTGTTTTTTACTCTGCTTAAATAAACTTTTCGTAGTAGACATAGATAATTTATTTCCCCAGAGAAGTATTGATTTAAGCTGAAATAAGTTACAAAAGTATTGGGGGGGGGGAGGGGGGGGGGAAGTACAATCTAGCTGCATTAATAGATGTACTCTTTCAACAGATGAAAGTTTATAAAAGTATATATAACCCTTTGTCATTCACAATCTTTTGTGACTTATGAAGCAAAGCAATTTTGAAATAAATGACTAATGATCCTCTCTTTCCTGAAAATGTTCTTTCTGCCCTCCTATATACTATTTTTTTGACACTTTTAAAATATTTCATTCTAGTAATACACTGAAAGCTCTGATTTAGATGTTTAGTCCAGCATAGTTCCACTTAGACCTGGGCTTCAGACACATGAAAACTAGAACTGGATTTGCTTCTTATAAGAGCAAGGAAAGATCTCAGAAATTCCTGATCTACACTAAATCCCTATTTTCCCCCTCCTGTAAATAGTAGACTGCTTTGCATGAAATTCAGGCTCTGGTGATTGGTTGTAATTCAGTCATCTAAATTAATTTGTTTGAACTGTCCCACTTTCCATAAACAATTAAGATTTCTTTGGACTGCAAAGAATAAGACTTAAGGAGGATTTTGATCTAGGTCTCCCACATCCTGCCTAATCACTGAGCTTTTCAGGAATTTTCCTTGAAAAGAAACTGCAGACAGATTTTTTTTTTCTTTCTTCAAACATACAAGCCCAGTAGAAATATTAATCTTCACAACTTACCAATTATTTTAGAGAAAGCAGTTGCTCAACGATTCCTGCCCAGTTTTTCTCAGAAAGGTAACATCATTCAACATCCAACTGTTCTCAGTCCCAGGGGCTATCTCAAGCTGTACTGTGGGACCAGTGACCACTGGTGGGGTCAGAACCCTCCACTGATGGCAGCCCCAGACAGAGAACACCTCCCCTGTGGGGAAACCTCAGGGATGTAAACAAATTGGTTTGGATTTAGCAAGAGTCTTTACTCTACCCAAGAAGCAACGCATTTGAGTCTAGAAGTTTGCTCGCTTTTCCTTTTCACTATTACTTTTTAATAAAATATGCGGTTGTTAACTCTTGACATACAATTTTGAAGCAGCAATTAATTCTGAAGAAAACACCAAAGCAATTAATTTTTAAACTAACAAAATGAAACATAGTTCTTTATAATTTTTTCAGGGTTCTTTTTTTTGTTTTTTTGGGTTTTTTTTCCAATATGGTTCATCAGATTAGGAATAAATTCTCAAGGTTTTTCCTTTCACTGGTGTCTACTTAGTCACAAATCTTGCAGAGTACCAGCATATGGGTAAATACAATAGCTGTTGTATTTTATTGTCAAAAAGTAATATGCAAGACTGCTGATGATATGAAAAGAGTCTAGCTATTTGAAAGAAAATATGTGGCTATTTCTTTTTCCTATTTAAAGAAAAGCATCCCAAATGTGGCAAGGCTGTAGCTTTTAAATTTCCTTAAACTTAGCCCATTTTCCACTGTTCTGTGCAGGACCTGACATTGACAGTCTAGCATTATTCCACTAAAATGCCTCCCAGGAACCCTGATGTCTTCTGTGATAACATCTGACATGTGCTAGGAGGTTTTTATTTTATTTCATGTAAGCAATTTTTTGCTGAACTAGGTATTTTTGAAGAACTCTTGTTTTATGGGTACAATCCTGAACCTGCAATAATTGTAAGCACCAATTAAATTTACACATTTTCAGAGCTCAGTTACACATACAAATGCTGACATTTGCCCTGACAATTAGGTTGTGGAGACGAAACCATAACCACAGAACAGCACAGTGGCTCACGCTCACTTCAGCAATTGACACCACAGCATTTTTAAAATTCCTTATTCCCAGCTAGAACCTCTCACTCTAACAAGCACAGGGGGGAAATTTGCTCTCCTTTAAGACTGCAAGAATTAATACTTCCTAAGTGTTTCATCACATTGTACACCTCAAACAATAACTGAACTTACGCAACAATTATTTTTGGCCTGCATCTGAGTTACAGATGTGGAACTAAGTAAAAAGGGCCCATTTGGGATTAATCTCTACTGGCTTTTCTCCTTAAAATGCTTGTTCACTGAATGATTACTTGTTCAGTGAACATCCCTTCAGAAGCTGTAACTCCAGTTCTGTGTACCTCCATTCTCTGAACACCTCAGCCATCCAACCTGACAGTGCCATTTTCAACATTCACTAATCAGTATTAGGTAACATTTCTGGTGAAAGTAGAGCTGAAAGAAGTTTATACATTTATTTATAGAGAGAGTCTTTAATCACACCTGATACAAAGTGATACAAAGTTGCTAAATATGAGCCATAATTATATTAGGCACCCAGCAGAATTGAATTTAATGTGATTTAATTATTTTAAAGTTTCAGGCCAAAGATACTCTGGAAAGGGTTGTTTAATCCAACAATTAGATTAGCTGTTTCACTCATTCTACTTTTATTAAAATGCACATTTATTATGTAAGAAATCAGAATACAAGACTAAAAATGCATTTGATTTTTATCTTTGGTTTTTTTATTTTTTTGTTTAATTGCGTTTATGACAGATAATTGCATATTTTCTAAATATTTGTAGTTACACTATCAAAAAAAAAAAGGCACCACCATTGTGTTCTCATCTTCCTTTACTCAAAATATTTTGAGCACTACCCAATTCCTTGAAAGAAAAAGCCCAAGACCAAAATTCAGTCTATGGCTGAAGAATGAGAGCAGGAAAGAAATTACCCATAGAACCATGGACTGGATGCTCATTCACAGAGCATGAGGTGGAGGTTGTGCTGTGGACTCCCTCATACCATTTTTCAAATATCTGGCAGTCTTCCAGTGGACATGGTGAGTGCTTTGGATGACTACATGCTGAAGAACTTGACTATCTATTGCACTGATCAGTCATTTCTTTCTTCTAGACAGTTTGGTCTGTGCTAGACCTGTGCATAGCTGCAAATAGCAAGATCTTACATAGATATAAAGAACAGAGGGGGAAAAAAAAAGGCAAGTTTATCCAGGGCAAAAAATTCACAAGGAAAAAGCCACCTCAGTGAAAAATTGTCCTGGCTTTATAATGCGAATAATGCTGAGGTACAAACACTTAAGTTACTGCATTACATTCTTCAGATCTCCAAATTGATAATATTATAGATAATATTAATTAATTTCACTGGAAATTTAATAAAAAGAGAAAAGCAGTCTGATAAAGAAATGGTGACTCGTGCAAAAACAAAATTCTACAAAACAAAACTGTCCTAAAATAAGCAGAAAAGACATGCAAATCAGAAACAATTCTGGATTGTTCAATAATTAGAATACCTTCTCAGTTCCTAATATGAAAGAGAGTCTTTAAAACAGCCTAGAATGCAATTAAGAAGCAAAAATATGAATAATGTGCCTCCTGTTTGTTTCACTGCCCATTAAATCAAGCTTAGTGCTGTAAACTGATGGAAGAGACAAGAGCAGCGTAAAAAGGAGTAACTGGGAGTGCATGACTCATGAATGAGAAGTAGATTCCACCACACTGTTGTCAAATATAGCATTCTGTTGATAAATGGAGATGAATTCCTGGTTTCCTTTTAGTGCCTTTTCTTCAACCTTCTATTCTGTCTGTGGGGCATGGTTTGTTTTTCCTGACAGTTTGAGATTTCTGAGCTACTGCATTATGGTGCCAACACACACTGTGCACAGTAAGTGAACAAGAAACAATCTGGCTGTTGTTTTGTGCTTTGCAAATAGCAATTTTCTTCCCATAACTGTATTTTAGTTCCTAGTACCAGATGCCTGCTTTTAGAAAGCTAAATGCTTCTGTCCTGATTTTATGTGTCTAAGATTACAATTCTGATAAAAAATTAAAATTGTCATCCAGTTAAAATAACAGACTATGAAAATAATCAGAATATGTCACTGTACTACTTCCACAAATTAGAGTGAAAACAATTGCTGTTTCTATTTATTACTGACCTTGGCTTTCTGAGGAATCAGGCTTCCAATATTGAAGTGGTTCATGAAGGTGAAGTTCATTCAACTACACTTAAATCAAGGAGAAATTTAAAAGCAATTTTCATAAATTGTACTTCATTATTATCTAGCATTAAAATAATAATTCAACAAATCTTTTATATTTAACACAGATTAGGTAACAAAGGTAACAGATTTGCTACTCCCACTTATTCTATTCCAACAGCAGATTTCAGATCTTTTGCCAGACAGTAATGATATCACGTAAAGAAATGCCTAGACCAAACCATGCTAGAAATGACATGCCACGTGCTATTAATGCTACATTTCATTTAGTTTTAATAGGCTATTTACTGCATGATCTTCTTTTGTTATAAATTATCACAGCTCTGTTGAAGTCAATGGAGCCTGTTTATACCAGCTAAATCTCGTCTCCTTACCTGTGGATAATTAATACTGCTTTTTAATATTCAGTAGAAAAATATGTTTTGATATTGAGGGGCATGAAGAAAACAGGCAAATAAACATTAAAACTGCTTTAGGACTTTTGCAAGAGATGTTGAAAGCAAACATTTGTGTAGAAAAATAGAAGCAGAAATCTCATCATAATTGTTTTACAAGATATCCTGGTTACTTTATTTCAAGATCTTTAAATTAACTCCCAAGAAAAAAGGGGATAAGGGAAAGACGTAGTAATTAAAATGAGCCCTGTGTAAAAGTAGCCCTTGATCACACACGTGAGGTAAGATGACTAATTACCTAGTCTAGACATTATTGAAGGTCAGCCTGATTTTGCAATAATGACCATTCTTAAACACTGGATTACATAAAATAATCCAGAATCATCCAATTTAATTACTTGTACTTTTGTCTCTTCAAGAATGTGACAACTTCATTCGTAAATACTCTAATGAACATCAGCTGCTCACGAACATCAGCATTCATTGCTCAGCGTTGTTACTGAAGTAATATGTTCTTTCTCTTCTGTTCTAACAGACCTGTCTGTTCAAATTGATGAAAAAAACAGAAGCCATAATGACCTTTACAAAATAATTAAACGTGATAATTCTGGATTATCTCTTAATTAAACCAGAGCTTTGAAACACCCTTCTTGATTCTATCAACAACTGCTTCCAGATAATCTGGGGATAAAACAATTAATCTTTCCTTTTGATTGCTTTCCTTGATCCGTTTTCTGAAAGTAGGCATTAACATTATTAGGCTTCATCATCTGTCTGAGCATTTGCATGTAGCTTTATTTATGGGTGCATTCTCATATTTCCAAAGGATTTGGCACCTTTTCAAGCTGTTTCTGCCATTCATCAAGGGTTTTCACACAGGCAGTAGCTCCACACTAGCCACATGGGTTTTTTCTTCTGTTGAACTCTTTGGTTGGTTCCTGAGAACAGTCATATTTTCATCTCGCAGCTTCAAAGGTCTGCCATATAGGCTCATTAATCTCTGTATTCAGAGTCATAATATCTGAATAGCTACTGTCAGTCAGTCAAAAAGAAGCGGTAGATTTTGGAAAGCACAGAACATGTTAAGGTAATTGGAGCTGAAGCAAAATTTTACTTCACATGATTATTTTAATTGACCTACTTAATTAATGGAAAACCACACAGAATGACTTTAAACCCCTGGAGATCAATATCATCCCTTTTACATTCTGTATTAGCTCATTCTGGGAAACTGAAAGTCTGCCATAGAATTGGCCTTACTGGATGTAAAAGTTTTGTAATAGATTGGAAAACAGGATTTATTTAAGCCTTTTCTGAGGAGGCTTACACATGTACTACTGCTTTATTTCTATTTCATCCCTATTAATCTCTATGAAGGTTGTTCATAAGGGCCAACATTATCCTAACATGGCCAATCTCTCCCTGTATACTCAATTCAAAAAAGGTGGAGAACCCTTTAGAAGAGCTATGTCAGGTCTATCTTTCCCAATTAAATTGTAGCAAGAGTGTAGAGTTTTGTATTATCCTTTGTGAATATCCTTCCCCAAAATTTTCTCATGTAAAAATAGCTGTAACAATTCCAGGCTGTTTCCTGTAAACTATAAAATAATTATAACTGCCATTTGTCTTTCTTTTCATATATTTCATGTTACCCAGAAACATATTAGCACTGAAGCTGCAGTTGATTACTAACAGATATGTTGCAGGGACAGATAAAATTTCATAATGAGCTGGAATGTACTGAGTTATAACAAACCAAGGTCAAGATTATTAAAGAGGATACATAGAAATTACTGCTCTATCAGCAGTCACAGGTAAGTATTTGTATTACAACTTTTCATTAAAACAGACTTGTCAAAATGGTGCATGAATTTTCTTGCTGGAAAGGAAACTGAAATTTTGTTTACATTGGTAAAGAATTTATAATACTTACACCTTGAAAGCTCCCATCTTTAAGGGATTCCTTGTCTTCAACATAAATGTCTTTATTAAATCTTTTGTTAAGATGAAAGCAATATGTGGCCCAGTAAAAATCTGTTAAATAAGTCTGCATTTAGTACGTTTCTGATGATTAGCACAAAATAAATGGAATAAAATGGAGAAATCATCATATTTCATACTGAATTTCTTCACATGAAACACATGAAGAGTTTGCGGACTGCGGAGAATAACTGAAACACATAACAGTATTGTAGATTTTTGTGCATTAGAAGTGTTATGTCACCACAGAAATCAACCTATAATTTTAATGGTATACTTACCACATTCCTGTACTTCTGTGTCCTGGACATAAAAGAAGAGAAGACAATATGCTTATCACTCAATAGTTACATTTTCATGTCTGGCAAGAAATAATTTAAGTCAGTATTACATGGTCCTTTAATGAAACACTTATTACAGAACTGCAAATACTGCCTCTGTTTAATTGTGATTTTGGTATGCGTATAACTAAAAACAATGAACTTTACCTATGAAAGTGAGGTTTTCCATTTTTTTCCTACTTTACAGGACTAGGATTTGCTACTGGTTCCACTTTTCCTTTGTAACTCTTCTCAAACCATTTTCTGTGATTTCTTCTGAATGACAAAGAGGCAGCTGAACACTTCTGTCTCCTCTAGTCTTAGTCTGCAAACTCCTGAGAAAAGAGGTTGTATCTTGTGTGTGTGTGAAGAGTAACAAACTCTTGCCAAGGAGTGAAAGGATGGCATTTCCCTCCTGTAACTTTGCATAGCAACAGCCTATCTTTTACTGCTCCTTCCTTGGGCTAGAGGAAGGAAGCAAATTGAATCAGAAAATTCAGACAGGAGTATCTAGAAGGTGGTCGGTATGAAATTGTTACTCAGTTCAGATTGTCCCCAACTGATGGCTAATGACTCTTTTCTCCTAAGAGGCTAGTCCATGGGATTGTAAGACCACAGTCCAACACTACCAAAGTCAACGAGAACACCACAATTTACTCCAAAAGAATGGAAATTGAATTCAAAGGGAGAAAAGAGTTATCAGCTGCTTAACTGTTATTTTTCCTACTCCGAGAGAAAATGTTTCTCCTTCAAAAATTAAGAACATGGGAGGATAGTGTAAGTCTAGCATGCCTAGAAATTGTGAAGCTTTGAAAAAAAAAAGGAGGCACAATGAGCCACAGGAGATCCACAGCTCAAAGCAGATATTTGAAGATATAATACACTCAAAGCATTCATTCAGTGAGGCTCAGAAACTCTGCTGCAATTTCAGCTCAAAGTGTATGTACATGTATATGCACTTGATTAATGCTCTACTTGACATATCTCATAATCATACTGTGAAGTTCCTCTTGTCTCAACAGCCACAACAAAGGAAGTTGCTGAGCGGTACCCAGACTGCCATTTGAAAAGAATTTAAAAAGAATGAGAGAGTGAACGCAAAAAATGGCACTTGCTTTATTTTCTGATTTCAGATGGTAAGTAAAGTATTCTGTGCCATCTGCCGAACAATTTGCCTCCACACTGTCTTGTCTGCCACTTGTTTAACATGTAATGTTATATGTCACTCTGACAGGAGTGCAACATTAACAGGCCCTAACAGGGTATGTCTCGCAACGGGATGACAGCTGACGCCGACTCTGCTTCTGACATACCGCCAGTTTCAGTTCTATCCTCCAGACTCATTTCTCAAGATTATTAATGATAGTTTGAGACTGAATTTGCAGCACACTGAGTTTAGCTCCTGACAATTACTCCCTGTTCTTTCCAGAAGGGAGGCCTGTGGGTGTTATGACAATATCATTTTATTATTTTAGCTCAGATCTTTTTTCCTCGCTGTTTTTTATCACACTCAATCTGTCATCCTCTCTGCCTTTTTATATGATTTTTTAAAAAAACTTAACATTGCCTTCTTATAAAGAAACCTCAAAAGTCTATGCTCAATGTCTTCCTTCTCTGCCATCCCTACTTTTGACACACAGCCACACTGAGGAATCACTGTGGCAGGGTACAAAATTTTTGGACAAGGGGTGGCTGCTCCACGTTATGCCTGCTATTAATCCAGAGCACTAAATTAGAGGCTGAAGCTATGTCATACATACTTCAAACTGGAAGTATCCCCAGATACTTCAAACAGGAAACTATCTATGATCACTAGCTGTTTACTAGAACAACTGTCATGGTTGCTAGGTTTATCTCACTTCTGTACGCTCCTGTCAGACCTGGGTCTTGTATTAAATTTCAAGGGTTTTTTACAAGTAGAGCCAGAAACGAATGAAAATTTTCAAAAAATAACTACTGATATGTTTGCAGGTCCAGCAGCATTTAAAACATTTCATGCTTTCTCTCTTTGAAAATGTGATTTTCAGTCCTGTTAAAATAAGAGTATTTTATATAGTAATTGGAACAAACCATGGGAGCAACTTCATTAAAAAAACAGCTATAGAGAGGTTATTGAAACAAAAGTAGCCCTAGCACTGGTAAGGCTTATGAGCTCCAGCATGGCAATGCATTAACATGTCTTTTTGGCTTCCAGGCCAGAGCTGGCTTCCATTCAGACAGCTCAGTGTGCAAGCAGATCAAACGCGTGACTGTCTGCACCCGTCTGTGCAGACAAAGCCTCGGCTGCTTTCTCTGGCTCATCCTGCTTAGGCTGGTTTAGATGCTCCCCAAAGAAAACACACTAAAGCCATTAAAAGTATTTATGTGTGCTCTCCTAAGGCCCCAGAAGCTAAGTGTTGGTGGTCAGCAGGGCTTCCATCTCTTTTCTTGTGGAAAAGACTCTACTAAATAATCAGACCATAAGCTGAATGCTCATTCGATTACATAGCACACGCAAGCAAGAAATTACCAGTGACTGATAAAGGCTCAATATTAGGTTTACTAAATAATGTGCCATTGTGCTGAGTTTCACTTACAAATGGAATTAACCACACTTTTAAACTCACTGTATGCACAGATCATCACAGCTCAGGTTTGATCTGGAAGCAGTAGTTAGAACAGAGTGTAACACAAAACAACCCCATGATGAGACATGCTTCCTAATAAAAGCAGCACATTTTGTGCACTTCCCAAACTGCAGAAAAAGTAAATTATCTTTATTTTATCAAGAAGGCTCATCACCACATGCTGCTATCACACCATGTCTGAGCAGCAACAAAACGTTCCTTTGTCCTGTTGCGGAATCACCATCTCTTATGGAAAGGGATGCATTTACTAATGCTGAACATGCTTCTTCATCTAAGAACCATAGAGACTAGTAAAAGTTGGCTTGCTTCACTGGAAAGAGTCAAGTTTCAGGTCAGACTTGCCAATATTTGTAAGTTTTCAGATATCTATGTCTAGCATGTAAAATGTTTACATAAACCCCCTGACAAAAATCACGCTATAGTTTTGCTTTTCTGGCACAACAGAGTACTTCAAAGCAAGGATAAATCTTGCCCAACTATTAGATAATATTTTTACACAGCCTGATCTGAAATTCTTTTATAGATTTTCATATAGTAAAGGTCCAAAGCCCACATTGGCTTCCACTCTAAGATGCTATTTTACATCTTTTTGTGCCAAGTATGCTCAGCATAAGCACAGAATAGGACAGCTACAATAATGATATTAAAAAAACCCCAACTATTAGAACGATAACTACAAAGTAAATTTTAATTATAAATTTAAGTCATTCACATACATTTGTACTCTCTTGTCCCCTGGGAAGAAAGTAAAAATGAGCTACAGGTCAGTTTTTCAGGGCAGGTTATGAACTTCCACAACATATTCAGATACTATTGTAAACAAAGTCGTAAAAAACCCCCAAAAAAACCCACCCCCAAAAAAACCAACAAAGCACAGATAACACAGTGGTATTGCCAATGCTTAAAGCTATATGTAATAAACATAATATTAAATTCCAATGGTGCATGGTCCCATTGAGTCTGTAATTTTGCACCTCCCAAGCAGCTGCATAAAATAAGGAGATCCCCATTTGTTATGACTCTAAATAATTTTGGATACAGTAAGATGAAAGATACAATGTCAAGATACTCTATTTCTGGGTGGCCAGTTTCTAGTTCACTGCTTTTGATGGTTTGTTCCTTGATGTCAGTTTCAAAATATGGTTTCGTTTATTGGAAGATTTTTGTTATAGTATTTTACACTGATCTCATGACCTCCCTTGTTCTCCAGGAATCCCATATTGCAGCAGGAAGTGGATAACTGAGCAAGTAACTATTGCACAGAACCTCGAACATAACACTATAAAGCAGTAAACTTCACAGGGATTCTCTCTTTCCAAGAAGTATTAAGACAGAGCGTCTTCTCAGCTGTGGTTTCTAAAAACTTTGTGGATCTCTGGTACAAGAATAGGGGGCTAACCTCATTATCTTTCAAAATTTCTAGACACATAATTGCCTCTTGCTGGCCTACATTCCTCTGGCAGATGCAACTGGGTTTAGTACTGTTTCTCATTGACAAAGGCAAATGCCTTTGAGCTTCAGTTGCTCTGAAGTGTTAAATATTGCTTTGTTTTGCTTCAAAGGCATTTCTGCCATGGGAAAACTATCACTTTATGACTCTTCTGTATGTTGCAGGAATGATGGGACATTAAAATATTCTGATAGCCTCGGGAAAAGGTATTAAGGAATACACCAATATTAATAAAAGAGTGAGTTGTGTTTTAAACCTTGCCTTATATCAAAAGCTCCTTATGTGACATTGAAATCTATAGAACACACAGCACATGAGGAAACTGTCAGTATTGTCCAGCTTATCATACAAGGACTGGAAGTTTTAAAAATATCAAATACAGAAGAATTACACTACATGAGATTTTCCTTCACTGCTGGAAATCAGGTCCAAAATACCTTACGGCACATACCCCAAACTTATGCATCCAGATTTCAAGTCTCAGAATAAAAACCTGCTAGCACAACTGAACCTCTGTACATTAGAAAAACAGGCCAGTGAAGTGCAGCACTAACGAGACCTGGTTTCCTTTGGGTTGTGCCTAATGGACAGATCCCATAATGTCCAAAAAGGTGCAACTTCTTGTTTTCCAACACTGAAGTTCTCACTCTCCAATTTGCATTTGCTTTCAACATTTCTCTCCCAAAAGGACTGAGGGAGGGGGAGGATGGGGAAAAGCACAACAACAGAATCCTTTTTTTCTGTACACAGCTGCCTATTTTCTGGTTACTAACAGTAAAACTACATGTATATCACTCTTGATAGAATGTGGCCAAGAAAGATCACAAGGTGGTAAGAGAGGGATAGACAGACATCTCACCTCATCTCGTTATCAAACTTCATCCATATCCTTCTATTTCCAGCCAAATCTTTCCAGTCGTCTTCTTGATGCTGATCTTCCTTAACCACTGTTTAGAGAGCCATTCTTCACCACGCTGATCATGAACCAAGGGTGTACAAGGAAACAGCCACTTCAAGAGGTAAATGCGTTTGCTAGTGCAAAACTACTAATGAGACAAGAAAGCTAAATTGCATGCATGCCAGTTGATAAAGGGGTTTTTCTACCTGACTTTGGGTAAAACATTTTGTTAACTTCAGTTCATGGAGGGTTTCTTTTAAACTCTTGTGCATCAGGTATTTTTTCCTCCTCTCTCTTTCCTTTGCTTTATATTCCTATTAGCATTTGATAGTCTTTGTTTAGATAGGTTCACTTGAGCTGGGGAAATGCAATTCCTTCATCACTTTAAAAACAAGGCAGCAACAATGAAAGATGTCATCAAACTTTTAAGTGTGGAAGCTCAAAAACAGGTTAATCATAAAGAAAGAATAAAATTTATTCTGTCAAAATAATGGTTTAGACTCTTCTGTTAGAGGCTTCTGAAGTAGAAGTATGAGTAAATAGTTTTATTGAATGCTTGAAATTAATTAACTGATGAAATGGAACAGCATAATGATTAGTAATCTTGGTATTTTAAAGTACTAGAGCATAAACTTCTTAAAGAAACATATTTCAATTGCTCAATCGAGCAATTTCAAATTGAGAATACTTTCAAACATAACATCTTAGAAATGGATTGCTTCTCAACCAGCTGAATAATTCTGTCAAAGTCAAGAGCACTTGGATAAAAAAATCTATCAAGGGAGCAAGAACAGTTTAAAAATACACTAAACAGAAAGCATGAAAAAATTTCTCTGGAATGTTAAAGGCTAAATTAAACATTCAACATTAAAAAATGAAGTATCAGTATGTCATATGTACCAAAACCCAACCAGGCAACATCAGACACCTGGAATTAGGAAAACATATAGACTATTTAACTCTTTAGAAAGCAAGTCCTATCTGTATTCAAAAACACTGAGATGTTGCGTGCTTTGTTACGGGGACAGCAGTGAGTCATCTCACCTCTCTTGATATTCTGCTTGGTGTCCTCCAAACTGGAGACAGAAGTGAGCCTGTTAATATCAGTGCTAGAGTTATCACTGAGATACATCTATGTAAGTATGAAAAAAAAATTCATCCTCATCTCAGAATTAACACCCATAAATTATCCTCAAATTGAATTGCTTATTTGAAAAGTCCTAAGCACAGAAAAGTTGAAAATATAATTAAATCCAACATTACTCTACTGAATTACGTGTACTTGTATGAAATCAGGTATCTTTAAATCACACAAGAGGAATAGACTGCGGGTGAAATCAGACCTGCTCTCACCATGAAACAAACACTTTCCCTTAAGGTTAATTTTGTCATACTCACCTTTGTTGTGAAGCTCCAGCTCCAGAATATATTTATCTAGTACACAAATTATCTTATCAAAGATAATTAGTGAGCACTCCAGCTCTTTGAATGGCCAACTTCAGTCAGAACTATCTTGACTCCAAACATAAAAAAACAAGGAAATCTCTTTTGAAACCTAAAACTGCTGCAAGATGCAGTGACTAGTAATATTAGTGTCTCTAATCCACAGTATAAAGGTAATTAAAACTAGTAATTTGCCTTTTTGTCTCTTTGCAGGCATTACGAAACAAAGATTAGCAAGTACAGAAGCAAACATAGAGCTAGTAGGAATTCAAATAGTTTGGCATTTGTTTGCCATCACTGATTCATGTGTAGTGAATAAAAGACACTGTTAAATTTCTGTGGGTTTTTAAGGTCTTACTTGGAAATAAATGCACGTCCTGTTTAATATTCTTTAGTGTGCTTTCCTACCTAAGCTTGCAGTAACAAAAAATTAAATATTGCTCTTCATAATTATTAGCTGTATTTCAGTCAGTGTTCTGCAAGGCTCATGGCTTTCCCAGACAGGCTACTGCTTGTCCCATTTGATCTCAATGGATTTCAATGAGTTAATCTAAAATGGAGGTGATCCTATTACAATTTGGTTTTCCTAGTGCTCTTTTTTATGCAGAAAATACTTTTATTGTTTTGCTCCTAATAATTATGTTTTTGAAAAGATTAAAGATTACCCATTCTGGAGGGAGTATTGTGATAGATCACATTAAGGAAAGGCCTATCAATAAATCCAATTCTCAGATGGAATAATTGTCCTGAGTAATGTGCTGGAAGCATGAAAGACATCAACTGATACAATTATAGAAGCAGCTTTGACAAAATGAACTTGTCAATTTGCTTTGTTAACACTCTCAAACAAAAATCTAGGTCAGCCTAGGATCCAGCCGTATAATTTCCAGTCATGTTAACCAAAAAGTAGATTGATGCTCTCAGCATGGATAGTATTCCACAAGTTACTGCAGGTCAGCTGACATACTGTAAACATCCATGAAAAAAAATATTTAGACACTTCAAGTATGAGGTGACTAGCCCTAAAATAAGCTCCTTGCATTGTTGCTTAATTAAATTAAATTAGCCCATGCTTGAAGTGACTGTTGATGGTGACTGAACCCCAGCTGGAAAATAAGCCACAACAGTTTAAAGGCAAATCTGGACTCTGCAATTAACTGTAAATTTTGTACAGGTTTGTTGGTTTCGTGTTTGTTTAGTTATTTAGTTTTGTTTGGGCTTTTTTTTAAGGAAAAGCTAAAAAAACAAATTAAAGGAATTGATTTCTCTGTAAGTTGGTTCTTAATAATAAGATTTTCTATGAGCTTATATAATTTATAAATCTAACAAGCAAGTTTATAATGGAAAGTGCTATCATCATTAATGGGTTTGAGATTTGGAGTGAGAGGCTTTCCCTTTTCAGGTATTTATGTTGAACCTATACCTCCACAAGAACATTTAAGCCCTGATGATTAAACTCCTCAGAAGACTACTCCTGGTATTGTGCAGACCTGCACTGAAGGGAGGAAAAGCAACAGCACAGTGAGAGTCAGGGTGAAGCTGAGCAAGCCCTTGAGAAGGTGAGAGGTAATCCACCTGCACAGCAACAGTTATACCTTCCAACAGTTCTTTGAAAATGTAAAGTTCATCAATACATAATCAATCTTAAAACTGAAGATTAGGTAAGATTAAAATACTGCATTTTAGATTCTAAAGAGAACCCCACCTAATAAGCCACATGATTCATGAATTTTTAAGAAGCAAGTTTACTGCTTCAGTCATTCTTCAGCTGAATCTTTCAATTGAGATGAAAAATTATTTGCTATGCCTTGCCCTGTAAAACTGGAATCTGCCAGCTGAATGACCTGCACAGTAGCAGAAAATGAACAAACCTGAACCTATTCAAGAGGTGGGAGGTGAGGCTATTAGAAAATTCAGGGAGGGAACACTGCTTTAAAAAAATCAAGTGATCATGCTGTAAATCACAGCTGTGACAATGATGGTAGAAAAGAACTAAACCAACCACTGAAAAAAAAAATGAAATTAGGATGGAAAAAGACATCCATTAGTGAAGTTATTTTTGGATTTTTTTGGTAAATAAAGTGAGGAACACATTTTTTTACTAAAAGCTAACAACATAAAAAGCATTTAAGAGGAAAAGGTTGTTCCTGAGTTCTGTGATAAAAGAAAACTAATTATTAACATACAAGAGTTATTATAATGACTTTACAAAAGAAATGCATCACAGGGATTAAGGATACATTTTACCCTCATCCTCATAAAATAGCATATCTAGAACTAGATTGGTTTTTACCAACTAGAACC
This sequence comes from Cettia cetti, assembly GCA_013401135.1. NCBI lineage: Eukaryota > Metazoa > Chordata > Aves > Passeriformes > Sylviidae > Cettia > Cettia cetti. Next base: position 184,107 of record VZUI01047867.1, on the reverse strand, counting down.
TGCTCTTTTTTATGTTAACTTGAGGTTGCAGAAATCCACAGAATTTCAAGAGGCTTGAGATTTATTAGGGGTGATGGTTGTATTTGTGATTTCTAATATTGTGTGTGTAAAAAACACCAGTAAAAGAACTCATCTAACTTTCAGAAAATACAGCTTTTTGTTGCAATTACGTTTTGCTAGAGCAGCAGCAAGTTTCAGTCTGAGAATCGTCCTCTTCCTCTCGATTACTTGGCTTCATCCTATCAATCATGATTACGTTCCTGGTATAATAATTACAGTTTTTAATCAATTTTCAAACATTGTGCAGTGGGCTGTGAAGTGCATTTGAAGCCCATCATAAGAGAAGTTATACTGAACTAAAAACTAATGGTTTTTGCAGAATGGGAGGAGAAGGGTTATACATAGGAATGACAGATCATCTTCTTATCAGGCTTTAGCATTAATTCAGTACAGCACAGAAATAATTACAAATGTGCACTTGACAAACTAAAACATAAATTAGTTCTTAGTTGATTACTCCAGTTGCCTTAACAACAGAAGCGCTCTCAGCATTTGGAGGGAATGTATTGTTCAATAAATTTTATTTTCCCAAACATACAAGAAAAAAAATTACTTTTGCAAAGCATCCTTGTTATAATTTGATAATGTGACCTTGCACAGTAGAACAAAAACTTAATGATTGTGTCCAGCCTTTCTCTGCTCCAGCACTGATGCTTTAAAGTAGCTTCTGTCTTGATGTTCTTAAATAAAGACAGCTTCACATCGCCTGAGTGAGGCAGTAAGCTCTAGCAGAAAAACACAGTGTACCTGAGTGGTTTCCTGTGTAAAGACCACTTCATGTCTCTGTTCCTGAACAAAGTATGTGCAAGAGTAATTTTTACCATGCTAGGAGATCAGAAAAAGAATCAGCAGAACCAGCACAAAAATGTTAGTAAGTCCTTATCAGAAACAGTTTTCTACAGTGAAATTTCAGCCATTTAAGTCAGCAACAAAACCATTATCATCTTCAGCTGGGACAGAATTTATTCTTTACAAGCCAAGTAAGGGAAAAAAGTAAGCGCATTGTCTGAAAAGCAGCAGAAACTGTAGAGCAACAATTTCTGCTGTTTGGGACCAGGCCTAAAAGCAGAAGGACCCTTGAGAAGTTTCCTGTTTGAAATAGTATGTTTATTTATTTTTTCCAGGTTTGTCACATATACTGGTAAGTCTTGTTCTCTTAGGATTTTGTTAGCAATCAAAACTTCTCTCTTCAACAGATTTATTGCCCTATCCCAGTTTTCAAAGTACCACCAAGACAGAAATATCTGGCAGGGGAAATTACTGCCGGAAAAGTGCCAACATATTAAAGCATTTATTTAAAAGACATAACTACCAGGACCTTTTCCAGTATTTCAGTATTTTAGACACAGGATATACTGTATCTAATATAGAAGGATTGAAGCAACCCGTGTCACTGAACTTTGCAGTGAGTGACACTCCACTAAAAAAACTCCACCCTTCTGTCCTTCTAATAGGGTATCCAACTTTGTGAATCACGCAGGCTCCAAGGGCTTAGGTATAAGCACAGAGTTATCATCTCCCTTGTACCGGGTCTGCTCCACATGTATATAATAATCATCAATGTTTAATTTAACAGATGGCTGGAACCAGTACAATTCCTCTTACAAGGTACAGATCATGGTTATATCATTTCCAGTGCTGAATTAAAAGTAGAAATCCAACACCAAGTGACACTGCTTATTCAGAATAAGTTGATCTATCATTTCTACAGCTTTCTGAGTCTCTCTGATCTGAAATGTTTAAGGTAATTTTTTTTTTTTTTGTTTAGGTATTACTGTCTTTTCTTGTCATTTAAGAGGTAAAACCAGAGGTGCATATTAAAAAACTATTAACCCTGCAATGAAGTAATTCATATAAAAGTTAGATTTGTGTACCCTGTTATTCTTACTTATAGTCCTTTGAATGAAGCAGAAAAACTAATTACTTTTATTTATACTGTCCCATTAGAGCACTTTACAGCCAGCTGGAAGGAACAAATCACTGCTCTCAAGACAGTACTGTCTGCAATGAATATAGCAGGGCAAGTAGGGACAATAGCCAAAAATACGAGTGGGGTTATGGGAAGATTACGGTTAGGGGAGTTTGAAAGATGATCTCTTCATCTTGTCACTTCCTGAGATTCTAAGCAGGGAACAGTCAGATGAGTATGTCAATTTGGGATCTGTCAAAAAATGCAGTCACGTAATCCCATTCAACGCAAATTTCTAGGAGCCCAAATACCAGTTAGTATTTCCACAAAAAGGACTAAAATGGGCATTTCCGCCATGCTTTTTCTTTAGATGTGAGTTATGGCTACTTTATAATTTTGAAGGTAGAAAAAACCCAAACCAACAGACAACATGTTTTTGAACCTTCTAGCAAACAACGTCAGTAGGTTCAGCAAGGTGCCTGAGCTACTGCATAGCTTTGCAAGGTAATAATAATTTAAAAAAAGAATCCTTTTGAATTTTTACATTTAGATTATAAATACTTTCAGGAGGCTTTGGTCCGGTTTTGCTATAGTTTTGTATTTTGTATATCTCAGGCCTAATGAAGTTCCTGGGATTAGACCTCTCCCAAAGAAAAAAATTCATATAATCAGTATAGGTGGTCCTTTTCATATTATACTTTTTAATAAGATGAATAAAATCCATGCATGATTGCCAGTTTCTCTCTCCTGTCTCACTAGCCATTCTTTGGGGAAATATCAAGGTCCAGCCAGGTTCTCTTAGCTCAGCCTCTCCGTATGGTCAATGAATACTTGTTAACTTTCTAGAGATATTTACAGTAGAAATTATATAAGTAATTTGCAGTGTAATCTTTCTAAGCAGACCTTGCTTAGAGATCAAATCTTCACTAACATGCAACAAGCTATCAGCTGAGGCAAGCAGAGAACCGAGCACACCCACACGCACCACATCTCCCTCCTTTGTGTGCCAGAAGGCTGTAACAGTTCAGAGGATCCAGAAAAAAGAAAATTTTCTGATTTAATTCTTGCCAGTAGACATTTTTAAGGCTTAGTGTATTATACTTTAGGTGTTCCAGGGATGACCATCATTTAGTTTATGCATTTCTTTCAGAAACAGTCTAGATCTTGAGACTCAGATGGGCTCACCTGATTTCAGGATTATCAATGTATGGTAAATGTTCAAACAAGCTGTAGTTGGCATGATTGTAGCGTGAAGATCCTGCTTCATAATTTTGTGCCTATTCCAGGGAGAGGTGAGATGCTTCCTTATCTTCACTTGGAGTTACCTGGGCCCAGGTGCGTGTGCCAGTTTCTGTGGAACTCTGAGGGTTCTGTAAAGCTAATTATTTATATGGAACAAAGCTAAAAAATAACCAAATACAACCACAAGATTTTGCCTTCCTTATTCTCATTCCTAAGCTTCCCTCAGAAGAAATATTGAAAAGATGATCTACTTGATGACATCTTTAATGTAGTTAAATGTAATTTTAAATCTATTTAATGTAATTTCTCAAAAAATTTGAAAGTCTTATACCTTAATTTATAAATTGGAGATTAAAAAGTGCACCATAACTGAAATGATGATGACAAAACCAAGGTAAGCAAACAGCAAAGCATAACAGAACTCTCCAGTAAATATTATTACACTAATCAGTATAAAAAATATTTGAGTAACCAATCTGTTCACAAATCTAAGTATTAATAATCCTATTTGCAGAGGATTCCTTATCTTTCCAAAATCATGATCTTCATTGAGTTAAACAAAAATCTACTTTTATATGGTCACCTCTAATTCACATTTATATGTATAATTCCTGAGAGTCCACAAAAATCCTAAACAGTACCCATCTTATTACATATTCCTGAGAGTCCACAAAAATTCTAAACAGTACCCATCTTATTACATATGGCTTTTTTTTCTTCTTCCTGTGTCAGAGAGGAAATTTTCATGTTAGAGTAAATGATTCAGAATAAATTGGGTAAATATCTGGAGAACTGACAGGAAGATCATCAGGCTGCAGTGGTGCCCGTGGGATGCACATGTTCACATGTATGCAAAGCACATCTTTAGCACGATGAAGTGCAAAACCCATCAACTGGGTATCGACTTATTCTTAGAATGCTGATGCCAATTGTAAGTAATCAAACCAAAACACATTTTATTTCTTTTTCGCTTTGGCTAAAAGGCGTGATACTGATGTAGAGGCTCAACCAAAGGTCTTCTCTGCCTTTTGCTTCAGAGAAAGTTGTTTCTCTTCTGAACTCTAAATAATTCATAAAACTGACAGAGGAGATGGGGAAACAATTTTCTATGCAAGAATACCTAAAGACTCTTTCAATCAATGTGAACTATCAGGAGACATAATCCATTTTAAAAAAATCAAGAAACCCAAATTTAACTAAAATATTAACTGCCACTAAAACTTCATAGAGCAATGGCATTTTGGAGGGAGGAACAGTAATTAAAATAACAGATTTTAATAACAGAGCCACTACACTCTATGCATGAATTTTAAAGCATAAGTGCCATTCATTGAGCTCTATTGCTATTAATAGTATGTTTATTAAAAATAAAAAAGTTTAAGTCTTTCATTAAGGAAAAGGACAAAAAAGGCTATGAAATGATGGTGGCTAAAAAAAAATAAGTCCTATTCTACCATCTTACATCTTCATGTTGTCATATCAAAACATTCTCTATCACGACAGGAAAAGCAATGCTGTATTCCAGAAACTGTGGGTGTGCAGAAATGAGTCACTTTGGCAATGATTTGCTTTGCATATCAGTATAAACCAGAAGAGGGAATTGATTTACTATAAGGAACAATACACTGAATTATACACTCATGTACTGTAGAGAGACTTATTGTTGCGGTTGGAATAACCATGACCAAATAATAAAGAAATCAATTCTATGAAAAGCTAATTTCTCATTCTAATAAAGAAAAATACTCGGCATGCAGGAGCATCTGTTTTCAAGAAAATTAGAGACAAAATAAAATATTTCTCTAGAAGAGGATAAAAAAATGCTTTGCTGACAAGAGGAAAAAAAAAAAAAACCTAGAGAAGAACCAGCAACGACTTTCAAACCATCTTTACTTTCCAGGATTACCTGTTGCAGCAAACCATTGTATTATTCGGTTGAAAAATCTGTTCAGCTGGGTAAAATAATTAGTGAAATCAAAACTGAGCCCCAGTTCAGCCATCAAAGCTCCATTTACACCTAGCTCTAAACAGAACCTGTAACTTAAACTATTGAAACTCTGCAAGAGAGAAAAAAAATATCCACGTAGAAATTGAATGTCATCAGCTAAAGGACCACTGCTGCAAAGAAATACAGGCTCACACAGTTCTATCAAATGAAGAAAACCCCACATCTTCTCACAATATGGCTTTCACACCCTTTTCCTCAAAAGTAAATCTCAATTTTATTTTTTTAATCTGGTTAGATGGACACAAATGGATAGAAATTTGTATGTATAAACAATTTAATCTCCAGCCTAACACATAAATATCTGTAAGCTCAATAACTTCAGTAAAGTAAAACTAGGCTTTGTTACTGAAACTATATTCAAAATAATTTGAGTGTACAGCAAGAGTGTATGATTTAATCTATTTAATCTGAAACTTTTCTAGAGGGTCCACCATGGTGTTTCTGCCATTCTGAAAAGTTTCCTCATATGTAATCTTTAAAACTGTCCAGCTCTAGAACGGTGGGACCACTAAAGAGACAGTGCACAACAACAGGGTAAATAAGATCTTTAAGGGAAGGGAGAAACATTGACTTGAAATGTGACTAAAAATACAACTTTAAAGGTTTTCCAATCAAGTGGCATAACTTGAGTCACGCATTCAATCTTTTGTGGGTATCATGGTTCAACCCCAGCTGGCAACTAAGCACCTCAGAGCCACTCACTCACTCTTTCCTGGTGGGATGGGGAAGAGAATTGGTAATGTAAAAGTAAGAAAGATCATAGGCTGATTTAGGCAAAATTTAGTAATTAAAATTTAAATAAATTTAATAAATTAAAGAAAATTAAAAGAAGTAGTAGCAGTAGTAATAATAATAATAATAATAATGGAATATTTAAAAAAATGAGAAAACTAAAGCAGAAACACAAGTGATAGAAGTGAAAAAAAATTGCTCACCAACAAACAACTGATACCCAGATGGTTCCCAAGCAACAGCTGCCCCCTGCCAAACTCCACCCCAGTTTTATTGCTGAGCATGAAACCATATGGTCTTAAACATCCCTATGATCAGCTGTCCTTGCTGTGTCCCCTCCCAGCTCCTTGTGCACCCCCAGCCCCCCACTGGTGCGTGTGGAGGTGTGAGGGGCACAAAAGGCCTTGATGCTGTGTGAGCACTGCTCAGCAATGGCTAAAACATCCCTGTGACATCAACAGTTTCCAGCACAAATCTGAAATACAGCATTATTTTAGCTACTGTGAAGAAAATTAACTCTATCCCAGCCAAAACCGTCACAATAGGGAATATATTTTTATGTCCTGAACTTTATAATACTATGTTCCAAGGCCAACTTTTCCTGTTGGCAATGTTTGGTTTCAATTTATTATTTTAACAGAAGAACTTACAACTTTTTACAAGTCTGTATAGCTTTGGGGTTTTGTTTTGTGGCATTTTAAAAAGAAATTACTGATGCATACACTTTTCCATAGTTTATCCTAGAATAACTTGCTCTTGGATTAAAGTCTGTCCCTCTAAAGGTTTACTAATTTCCCCCAAAATGTCTGCCTCTGCTCCCAACCTCCCTCACAATATCCCCTCTCAACATCAGATGTATTCAATTCTTCTAACCACATTCTTTCAATGTCACACTACTGAATATCAGGGAGATTAAATGTTCAGTGTCTGTGTGAAACCAGGCAGCGACTTTTCAAATTGCAATATCAGTCTACCTAAGGGAGCCTATCTGATCATAATTCAGCTGCTGGTGCCAGTTACCAGATGTGAACTGGAGGCAGTGTCTCTCCCATGCTACATGCAGTCACCTCTACCAGGCAGAACTGCTACGGGAATGCCTAAAACAGAGTGCCAAAGCCAGATCCAAATGAGCTGGTATACTTACACAAAATCATTTACTGCCTTACCTTTATTCTAGCTGAAATCCCAGAAGTGATAGAGCCATCCATATCAGCTACCGAGAGCAAGTTCAGATGGGTCTGTGAAAGCAGGACTAAAAAATCACCAGAAAGCTGTCACGTGCCTTCATCAGAAATGGAGATGTTAGCAAGTACTTGTTGCCTGAAAGTGTGATTCTTGGAAGAACAGAAACATTGAAAGCAGAGCACAAGGCAGACAGAACAGGATCTCACACAGAAGGGTTCAGGGCTAAGGTGACAGAGCAGGAGCTCAAGCCCATATTTAGACTCTATATCCAACAGAAATAAGTGACACAGTTCAGATGATTCCTTGCATACTCTGACTTCATCATCTGCCATTTATCAACACCCGCTCAGGCAAGGAATTATTATAATAAATAAGGTGTGACAGGAGAATTTGAATTTCTCAGTGACTTAAAGACTGCTCTGCTCATGCCCTTGTGTGTTTTTCCAATTGTAGAGCGAACCTGTCAATGCTCAGAACCTGAATGCAACAGAACTAGGAAGATATAAGAATATTAGCAATGCACTGAGCTAAGCAGGCTCTGTCCATAGAAGATTAAGAGAAAGCAAAAAGGCAAACCATGTTGTTCCATAACATCTCTTCACAGGAGGGCAAATTTGAAACTCATCATATGACATTGCAGCATGAGGAAAAGGTGACCTCATACATGCAAAAGACCTTGTACAGAACCTTCTCTTCAGCTTTTGTAACCAACTACATTTTAGCAACATTTTTACTGACATAATGTTTGTATGGTAATATATTTTGTAAATATGTTAATCAGCTTTTATTCCTATGAAGTTTAGATACAATAATCAAATATGATAGCTATCACATCCTTTTGGCTAGATTTAGTGAGCATAAATATTTAAAAAAGCTTTCAGGGAACCTTTTTGAAAATATCCACTGAAGTCTAATTGCAATAGAGTATAGAAGAAAGCCAAATGTGACAGGTTGCATTTTACTTATGCTATACAGTTCTCCCATACATAAAATAATCAAGATTACTCATTAAATTAGAACAATTAAAAAACCCAAAGTGCTGTTACAGTAACACAAAGGAATAGACAGGGTATTAGTTATCAATGCTTTATTATTGAACAAAATTGAAATTCTTTTATCTGGCACATAAACAATTATTTCTACAAAAAGGAAAGCCTACAAATCTGATAATTTATACAAATAACAGTTTTTCAAAAAATAAAATTTTAATTTAGTAAACTTGTCTTGTGCTCTTTTTTTTTGTTTTAGCACTGTCTTCAATAATCCACCACAAATCCCTGAGCAGAGAGACATATTTTAAACATGTTTTAAATTTATCCCAAAAGAAGAAAGTTATCAAGCCCAGACCTATATTAAAAAAAATGTATTCAGGGACATTCTTGGTAAATTTACGGTAGTCCTTTTTTTCTTTTTCCTTTTTTTCTTTTTTTTTTTAAAGAAACAAACAAAACCATTTAACAATGCAAGTATGACACCGTATCACAGGAGTGCTCCCCTCTTCCCCCTTTTGTGCAATGAATAAAAATTACCAAACAAGAATAAGTACAAGTTGAAGGAGACAAATGACCTGGTGAATGGTTAAGACCAAGAAGCCATCAAAGTTTGATAGCTGTTGAGCAAATAAAGCTGCAGGATACCACAGTTCTATACCAAATTCAGATACAGTTACTATCTATTTCTATATCTTTTCCCACAAAGTCAGTAAAGCAGGAGAATAAGTTCAAGCTACCATTGTATTCTAACACTGGTTTCAACGATCAAGTAGAAATTCAAATTTTGATCCTTCAATTTTGCTTTTATGGCAGGAACATTATTTGAGAAAAACTTGACACACTCCACAAAACCAAACAATCTTGCCCCTCTGACCCTTCTGGAGGACCAGCTATAAACTTAGCAATTTATGGTATTTTAGTGAGCAAGAGGAACAAAAAGAAAGCACACATACCTATAGTTTTTCTACTATACTGACTTTGAAACAGCTATTCCCCAATCTATTTCAATACAGATTCAAATCCAAGTATAAGGGTAGAATGACCAAGAAGGTAGAGTATAACTCAAGTGTTCCCTTTCCCATTCAGTACATACACTAGCCACAAAACAAATGCAAGTAAAACCAAATAAAAGAAATAGCAACACTTAGAGACTGTTGTGTTAATGGCAGGCAACATTGCTGCAGTCAAGGAATAAATAAATAAATACAGCAAAGTGTTCTTCTCTACATTTTTGTTGGAATGGTGCTCAACAGTTAAAAAGGAATACATACTCTAAAAACCCCAACCCCCTTCTCAGTAACAAAGAGTTTTTAACAGAAGATCCTGAAGAAGCTTCAGTTCAAGGTGCTCTACCACTTTAACATTTCATCTATTATTATGAAAGGAATACTGAAGTGGATAACAAGGGGCCATTAAATGAAATAGTAAATTTTTTTACAAGCAATAATACTTATTCCAAAAAAGAAAGCAGTTAACAAATGGTCTGGAAAAAAAATTACTAAAGCTTCATACACTTTGACTTAAAATAAATTATTTTTACATTTAAAATCTGAAGACTGAAACAGTAATGAGGTTAAATCATTCTGAAACAGAAATAAATTGAACCTCACCAAAAGCGTATTTAGATATTTGACAGTTCTGCTGTTAGCATGTGTCAGAATACAAAAAGAATGCGAATATTTGGTTAGAATCTGAATAGGTTTGTCTAAAACACCAACGATATGAAAAGTAACTGGCAACCACCATTACTGATTCCTCTTAATCTACAATATTTTAAGCATGATCAAATTGAGTCCCTTCAGTTATTTTCTAGCCTCATCAATGCATAACATTCCCTTTTCTCTGAGTTGCTCATGAAGTCTCATTTTAGAATACCTAAGCACTAGTATTTTCAAATCTCATTTTAAATTAGTAATTGCAAAAATATCATATTCAGAGTCCAATTAAAAGTTGGACTTATCTGATAGCAAAGTAAAGAGAGTCAAACACATTATTCTATAATACCAATTTTTTTTTCTAAGATGACAGTCTGACCACACTGACTTGGTATCAGGGCAAACATCCCTCTTGCCTGTATTACTAAATCACACCTCTGGTGATTTTTCTGCCAGCCTACATACTACATCTGATGTAGAATACAGACAGCTCCTTGGTCATTCTGTCTACCTCAAAGAAATCTGACAATGTATCTCAAGAAAACTGCACTGTAAGTTAACAAGCTGAAGCCACAGGCATAATCTCAGTAAACAACTTGCAATGCTGTCATCTAATAATGCGACAGGTTTGAAAAAAATGGGCCATTTAAGTTGTGAAATTGGCTAGCAAGTGGTTCAAAAGTGAGATACAGCAGCATTAAGACAAACTGCAAACACATTGGATTTAGTACACATTTTAATGAGTTACAGTATCAGCAAAATACTTTAACCTACTATTACCACTTTAACTCCCATATGGCTTGGTGTATACTGTGTAATTTTCCCTTCATATTTCTATGACAGTATACATTTCAAGTACCCACACAAAAGTAAGCAATATGGGATTTGCAATTATTTATCAAATATACCAAAACAACTTCTCTCATGTTCCATTGTTCCAAATATTTTTATTGTGTAACAAGTTCTTCATGAAGCCCTCAAAGTCTCCCTTTTTCTATTTCCCTAGCAGAATAGCTTCTCCTAGCAGCAATTAGGACCTCTGATCCTTGCAGTCAAGTCCAGCACGATCTCTGACCTGACAACTGTGTGGAAGTTCTAGTTCTTGGGTTTAATCACTTTAAGGAAAAGAAGTTCAGAGTTCCCATCATCATGTTTTGGATGTTTTCAAACCTTGTTTCTCCATGATATTCCACAATTTGCGAAGATTGGACTGGGTGATGACATCATCAGGTTTAAGTTGAAGAGCAAGGAGGTAGTTTTCTTCAGCCTCTTTCAGTTTGCCATTCAGATGGAGAATGGCTCCAAGATTCATTAGGGCAGCCGGATACTGGTATCAATAATAAAAAAGGAAGGAGGAATATTACAAATATTTTCAGGGGTTTTTTTTAGACAGTCTTCTTCCACTTAAATTACTCCCTTATGTCTGCCAATTTTTCATGGAAGCAATTTAGTAATTTAAGAAAATACAAGTAACAAGAAAAAGTTTCTGAACAGCTGCTGTGTAGTTTGTGCTTCAAACAGGTCAAGCTCTGGTGCCTACAGACATAAGACTTCTCTCTTTAATGAGAAAACACAGAACTCCAGAAGCCTTAAATGTGGTAACGCTGGCATAACATAAATTCCAAGAGAAAATTAAAGTAATCCAAGAGTGAATTAGCAACAAGAATTTAATTTTAATCAAACACATTGTTAATAAAGAGTTTGTAATCATTGGGAATAGTTAACACATTGGAACTTAGCCCTTTCTTTTCTTTGTCTTAATTGTAACTGGTAGAAAATACAGCCTGGCCTCAGATTCTAAGGATATTTAGGGATTCTAGGATATCCATTTAGATTCAAGCTGTGGCAGTTATTTCTTAATGAGTGACTGAATAAAATTAACATTGGTGGAAAAATGCTATTTTAGTAATAAAAATGTTAAACTTTTGTAACAAATCCATTTTAAAGCTTATGTTACTAAAATTTTTTTCATGTTTAGGTAAGACCAAATGCTTAGCTTGTTCTTATTTTTTATATCTCTAGGTTATTTCATTACTAAATAATAGGTTCTTCATGATAATAACAGGCCTGCTCCCCGGAGTTAACAAATATTACAAGGGCAGAAAAGCACTTTTATGTAGCTGGAGAGCCTAACCTACCTTTTGGCAAGCACCAAAGGTATTCACGTCCTAGTGACAGCACAGTAAAGGCATTTGTCAAACCAGTACTCTTCATTTTTAAAGAAAAGTGGAAAAAAAAATACAATACAATGGTTCTCACCCTCAGATCAGTCTAAGTTTCAATGAGCTTTAGGAAAACTCACTTTCGAAGTCACATAGTTTTGCCTCAGAGGATAAGTGTTTCAAGCCACCACTCATCAGTGTTTTGCTCAAAATAATATTCAAAATGTGAAGCCACATGGCATTTCAAGTTCAGACTACTGTAAGGGTGTGTTACTATGCTTTAGGGTTCTCCAGTGACAATAACTTAAGGAAAATGGTTAGACACTGGAACAGGTTGCCCAGAGAAGCTGTGGAAGTGTTCAAGGCCAGGTTTGATGGGGTCCTGAGCAGCCTGGTCTAGGTGTCCCTGCTCATGGCAGGAAGGTTGGAATTCATGATCTTCAAGGTCCCTTCCAACCCAAACCATTTAATGATTGTATGAAAATATGTTAGGTAGAACGCGAATAAAATATTACTATAATAATAGTATATATACATGTATTTATATATATATATATATATATATATATATATATATATATATATATATATATATATATATATATATATATATATATATATAAAAGTATAAATACAGTTGGTTTCCCAGACTGAAGTGGCAATAGAAAATCCTTACGATGAGGAAGACTTACCTTTGTTCCAAACCTCTCCACTGCAAAGTTAAACTCCCTTTTTAATCAAGCTTCAACAAAATCCCTATAATTCTTATGTACAAAACCCTAAATTTTGAGGTAGAAACATTGTTCAGATAATTCCAATGTTTTATATCCTCATACTATATATTCATACTTATTCAGCTCTCTTCTTGCTTCTTTTAACCTATTCATATACGCATCACAAAAACTCATAAAGAACTATGATGCATCAAAATTTCAGAACAAATGGCTTACAGAATTTCAAAATTAAGCAAAACGAAATTAGTTCAGCTCTCCTTATTGTAAACATTGCAATGCTACTGAAGAGGAATCTGAAGGTGCAATTTTTAGATTTACTTTTTCTTGCCTTACCCTGACAGATTTTTCCCACTTTCTGCAAGTCAGTTACTTTCTTCTACTGCAAATCAAACAAACAAAAAAAAAAAAAAAAAAGCCAGTTTGGTTTTATATAGTTATATCAATTAAATATTCGTCAAAAGAAGGGAAGGTGGGCCCTTAAAAGTAATCTATGCTACGAGTAATTAATATTGGCAGCCATATTTTCTTGAGTAGGAATGTCCATTTTTCTAGTCATGCTATTTCTTTAATGAGAGTTCATGAATGAAAGACTTTTTTAAAGTTATTGTCAGAGAGCTGTCCTGTCACTTGAATTATAACTGCATGTTTGCACTGAGATAAAGCTTACATTGGATAAGGACTAAAAAAATCTTAAACCAGAAAAACTCCTATAAATAAGACACATGTTTAAATGTGCTCAGGGCTAATTCTACAGCATTCACAAAACTTACTGTGCAGGAAATAACTCAGTTGTCTCATATGGCCTCCAGAATTCCTCTCCATTTCCTCCATACCCTCATGAAAATATGGTGTATGCATGGGACTAATCAAGAACATCATATATGTAAGACTATGTGCCTAGCTAAGAAACGCTTCTACCATCCTGTCTTTAATCTGATATATCATTTCAAAAGACCAAGCAACAAATAAAATTAACAAACTGCATGCCTTTTAATTGAAATTTTCAAACTTCTGCAAATCATTTCTGATTTCCTGAAGGCCTAACAAATTCTAAACCATTAATGTTCTGCACAAAGATGTCCATGGAAAATGTGAACTGATAAATCATTTCAGGTAGTACTGAAAGTTCATTCCAGCTCCTTCACATTTCAAATAAGGAAGTACATGGGATTTTGGAAAGACTGCTCCCTAACTTCCTAGGATCACCTCTCAGTCACCCCAATATCTATGGTTTATTGTAACAGACACAAGAATTTTGCACGTCTACAGGATTCTACATCAGTGCCATTGCTCTCCGGCATCTATAAAGGATGGTCAGAGGATAAGAGTGCAAGAGACATTTGTGGTAGTTTTTCTTCACATAGATTGTCTTTTATTAAAGACAGCTGATAAAACTTTTCAATACGTTAACAAAGGCAGTCAGCAGCTACCACTGCAATAACATGGGACTTGTAGCACTGTATAACAAATGACACCACCTACTACTTCAGAGACTTGAAAGGAGAAACAGGCCTGCCTTCATTTCCTTCTGGAGACAGATGCTTTACATCAAAAATAGCTGACTGGCATTTCTTTTGAGGTTATAAATGCTGTCTTTTATGGTCTATTTGGAATTATTCCCGTTATTAGCATTTTATCGTGGTGTGCTTGTTTCCTTAGTGGTTTTTTGGGAGCAGTGGGGGAAGGTGCTTGTGAAGAGGAGGGGAAAGGAGTAACAGAGTAGTTAATGAACAATGAAATAACACAAGGCAAGTATTTATCTGCCTGAAGTGCTTTTTGGTTTACATTGATGACAATTTTTTCAAATTTTCCCTTGAGTACCAAAATAAAAGGAGCACACTGGGCCATGCAAAAATCTTATCAGAAAGCCCTCTCTAAAATTAGAGAACTATAGAATCTTCAAATAATTCAAAATCATTCTGAGTAGTATTTCAGGATTACACTTCTGTAACCATATACAGTATTGGACCCAAAACCAGAATCAATCTTAATGACATAGAAGATGAACTGCCTCCTTGTTTGTCATCTCTGGATCCACATACAGCAAATGCTATAGCAGAAGTACAGTCCCAAACACAAAAAGACAATTTTACTCCTACACGGTCAAAGAAGTTACAGAGAGAGAACCAAATATACAAACACTTAATCTAGACAAATATACCTTTTGCATACCAGAGAAGTATGAACAAAGAACAGTCCAAACACAAGCAAGGAAATACAAAATTGTTTTCCTCAAAGCCCTGCTTACAGATGACCTCTGCTCAACACCAGAGATCAGGGCAGTAGATTCTGAGATGAAAGTGCATTTTGTTGATGCTGGGGTACTTCTAAGGAAATTATGGCAATGTTTACTCCAGTAGAATCAAAAGATGCTTCTCAATTACCCATTTTAAAAAGTCACTGAAAAGATGTTGCCAAAATCCATCTTGCTCTTACGGAATTACTGCTGTGCCTGATACTGTAGGTGTTTCAAAACAACCCCAGGACTGTTGAATGAATATTGTAATAAGTGTGGTCAATCTACCAAAAACACAGAGGCTGTGTATTGTTTTTAAAAAGTACAATTAAGGACACTTATTTTTTTAAGGTTTTCTTTTGAGTTAAAGAAGGACACAAAACATCAGTCAAAAATGAATATTTCATGCCAGCATTTCTAGTTCAAAAGGGGTGAAGAATTCAGGTATTTCTTTTTGATAACTGAAGAAATATAGGTGGTACAATGACTGAGTAGTTAAACAGCAGAGCATTAGTTGCAAAATGGCTCACTAGGCATAAGAGAAAATCATGGTGGACTGCTGCATCTGATCAGTGGCCACTAAGTAATATGCTGTCATGCTTTTTTTAATCCTCCTACAGGGATGGCAAGAATTGTCTCTTGAACTTTTACTACTGGTGGAAGGAAAAGCAGCAGAGGAACATGCTGAGAGATGATTGCTGCCAACTGCATCTTACTCTCCAATGTAATACATTGACACCACTGTAAATTCATCAGTGGCACATGGAAGCCTTTTTATCAGAGTAATCTGGTGTTCTCAGATAAATCCAGCAGCTGTTATGGAGAGAGACTCATGTTTTTACCTGGTTCTCTACACTAGAAGGCTTCTAAAGAACTGCAGTTTGCATATGCTGTGTCTGGTATTTTTTCCTAAACAGTACATGAACCACAACTAAGACACTGATCTCCAGTAAGCTGGCTAAGACAACAAAAGTCAGTTGTCTAGGTACTGATAATTTGGTGCAAAAAACATTCTGGATCAAGATGACAGACAAGGTGTATTGCAAAGTAGTATGGATCAGACAGAATAAAAAAAGCTAAAGTTCGAATTTGAAAGCGATTTCCTGTGTCATCAAACCAGACAGCAAAAGATTCAGTTCTGCTGGAAAACAAATAAACAAAAAAATCAGCATCTTTGCAAGCTCTTAAAACAGAAAAATGCTCTGCAACATTTCCTCTACAATAGTTAAGTACATCACTTAAATTTCAGATCTGCTTATGAACAATTTTAGTAAGTATGCTTTTATGTCAACAACAGTTTTCAGTTTAAACAGTTAAGAGGGGAAATGGAGAGGAAAACATTTACCCAGCCAATATTAATTTGAACACAGAGCACAGTTTCCACTGTTGTATTAGTCAGAAACGGACCTAAACATCTCTGCTGCAAAGGGAACCTGTGTCCCTATCTAATTACCTTAAGAATGAGTAACATAAATAGCTATATAAATATAAAGAACAATAATCTAAGGCTCTGCAGGGGAGTGGATCCTTGGGTTCAGTCATCATCTTTAAGAGTATGTTCTTAACACCAAATAGAGAATAACCTTACCTATTATTTATTAACATGTCATTAAACAAAAAGACATCTCACTCATTGTTCACCAAACTAACAAATTACTGATTTCTAGGGAAGGTGAACACCCTGCAGAAAAAAAGGACCTCCAAAGAAATAACAAATAAATAATTTTTAAAAAGTAAATAGGAATTAAACTGTTTCTGTTGAACACTTTTTATACATAGTCTTAGGTTAGAATACTATATTATGCTAATAAGGCAGAATACCAGAATGAATTAATACCTGGTCACCTTAACAGCCATAATACTACAAAAACATTAGATCATACATATTTTCTTTTAGTTTTTCATTCTTTTACACTTGGATATCTCATCTGGACACCTAAAGCAGATGACGCTTTAACCCACCTGCTGAAAGGAGGATATATATGGAAATTGTTTGTATGCATCTGACCTTGTGTATTTGGAAACACTGGAGACTCTGCTATCTCAAAGTGCAAACTACGTGATATGTACATTTAAAGTCAGAAATTAAAAAGTAAAGGAAGTGTGTCTCACGAGTTTTTCCTATTTATGGGTTAACAGATGTGTGAGTCTTCATCCACAAGCATACCATGAAATTATTCAGTTTGTTTCTGGATTGAGATATCAACATCATTCAGGAAATGCACAGCTATGAGTCAGACAAGAGTTCTAGACTCAGCACAGGAAGGAAGCATCAAGCAGTCTACTTTGTTTCTCAAATTATCTCATCAATAGGGGACATTTTACTATCAATGTTCTCCAGCCAGTGGATTTTTTTTTTCAACACCTTGTCCATCTCAACCCTCTAAGACTGCTCAGCATATTATAAACATAGTTATCCAAAACCAACCAGCCATATATGGATATATGTTACATCTTGGTGCTGAAAAGCCATCTACCATTGACCTTTATGTAAGTTCAGGGTAGGCCAGTTTATGGATCTGCAAGTTAACAAAAGCATGTGTTACAACTGTTAAAGGCCATGGATCCTAACAGCTGAAAACACCCCACAGAAATGTACTTACATTGTAATTTCTGTATATCTTGACATTTTTTCCCAATGGTCATGCATCAATTGCTTTGGTTTATGCTTAAGAAATCTCCTAGTAATCACTCAGTCTATATGGAAACTGTGATGGACATTTTAAGATAACATACTTGTATTACCATAACAAAAGCTAAAGAGGAACATACATTATGAGCAATTCATACTATGGTTGCATTAAAAAAAAAAAGAAGTAACGTTTTCCAGACCTCAAAGTGTTTCTAATTAAACTTCTTTGCTTTCCAGCTTAAATGTTGTCATCAGGATAATCAGGATAATCTTGTTCAGTTTTCCTTGCACTTTAGGATTCCATTTAAAACAAAAAAAAATCAAATTACTTGACTTTTGTTTATAGAAACCCAACTGTGCTCTAATGTTTGCAATTTGATGATTTTAATATATAGCTAAAATTATGTTATAAAACACTTAACTTATTTACCTTATCCAACACAAACATGCTGCATACTAAGTAGGAAGTCTGTACTTCAAGCAAATGAAAAACTTGGTGAATAGAAATGTCATCTGTACTATCGTAATGACAAATAGAAATTGCTCAAAATCTTCCACTAACAGAATTTTGTTCTATTAAGACAAAATAAGTTTATTAAAATGAAAATCAAATTGTGAGTAAATGTATTTTTGCCTGCATTTCCTTTCCAAACTTTGGAAAACAGAAAAGCAAAGGGCTTTGTGTAGTTGCTTAAGACAAAGCCCACTTTTAACTTAAAAGAAATGTAAAATGTTTAAAAAAAGTAATGTACTTCACCATAGCAGCTCACATGCAGGGCTGATTAGAAATAGTTGTCCACATTAACACAATCAAAACTGGCTAATCTTCAGAGAAAATTCTAACATACAGATAATCAGAGTTTTAACCACAATTTATATATTCACACTGTGTAACTAAGTTCTAGTTAGGAGAATCTCAATATAATGAGATTTCCAATATTTTGACTCAAATTTAAACATTAAATTCCCAACAAGCCTTTGCACCTTCGGCTGACAACTGAATGAAATGCTTGAGAACTAGATTAATATTGGCATGACTGCATGTTTTCCCAAACTAGTTAGGTATTTATAGTTATAAGGCATTGCTTTCAGGCACATTGTGTAAGTCATTATGCAACTTGACATACCTGCTCTGAGCACAAAGAACAATAATCTCATTGATTTTTTTTTAAGGCTTCCATCATGAACAATTATTAATAAGACAGCCCACAGACAAAGTGTGGTCTTAAAGCACTACAGAAAAGAAAAAGCTAGGAGATTCTGAGGCATTACATGTTTTTTTCCTCCCTGTTGTCCTTTTTCATCTGGCTCCTATCACTTACACGCTTTTTACCTAATGCAATAAGGTTATGCCCAAACTTGTCTTGAGTTTGATTTCTACACACAGAGTTGTGAGAGCAGCTGAGAAGAGAGGCATGTACTAGAGGTCCTTTGCAAAATGCTGAATTACAGTGTTCTGTGTAATTCATAAAAATTTGTGCCTTACTTTTTGGCAGCCAATAACTTCCAGGTGTTCCCTGTACAGTATTTAGCAATTAAATGCACAGTACAGATTAAAATTATTAACTACCACAGTAAGTACACAGATTTAATTTTTATTCTTACAGTTTGAAGATTTCAGGGCTGCAGGTTCTAAAATTTGGTGTTTTGATCACTAATAGTAAGACCACTGGGCACTAATTGCTCACTAGACTTTTACAAGGTTATGACTTCTAAAAATATAAAATTATTTGCAGCTAGGATAGCCTTATTTACCACATCTAAATAGTGATGTGTTTACAGTAATTAATATCAATAATAGTAAGACATGTTCAAAGGTAGATCTACACATTCTACTCTGAAAGACTGCACTTGATTTGTCAAACTAAGCTTTTAAGAAATGGACGCATAAAGCAACAATTTGAATAGTATTTTCCTTTTTTAAAAATGTTAAATTACATCTAAAGGCATAAGAGGATAATTAATATTTGCAGGACTAGCAAAAAGAAATCAAAGTTCAATTCCTGCCTCTAAAATTCAATGTTAGATATTATTCAGTGAAACCAGATGCTTGCTCCAAAGAGAGAAAGCCCTCTATGGCTGGAACAAAGTATAATCCAGAGCCTGTAGAATTGCTAAGCAATTTTTTACTTGATGACTCATGTTATTTTGCCTCAATTTTTACTACACCAATCACTCATTCTGTATGAACACCACACGATCCCACAGAAATTAACTTTAGGTTCTACCAGTGGATTTTCTGTTCAAACTCATTTTTCTACCCAAACCAAAAAGTTTGCAATTTCCTATGCAATTTCCATCATCTATGTTCAGAGAGCATTTTCTTCCTCTATTATGGGTAAAACATTCAATTTGTGAACTAAATAGCAAAAAAAAACCCTCTATCAATGCAGCTATCTGAATAGAATTTTCTAAACAGAATTAATGAAGGATCATGGATATTCCAAAAAGGACAGAAAATGTCTGATAATTTTAAGTTTATTCAAATGTAGTCAGAATGTGAAAAAATGAAGTAGAACTACAGAATTGCAATAAAAATCCACCAAATAACTCCACCAAAAATATATTAATCATTCACCCCCATAGAATCTAAGAGACATATAGTAAATCTTCCAATGGAATTGAATCTAGGGGGTTTATTGTGGATTTTGTTGATTGCTGCTGTTTTATTGGAAAAAGTTTGTATTTTCTTTCATGCTGTAATTGTTTGCAATGAGCTTGAGGCAGCCAGATGTTGAGGAAAACTGGCATTGTTACAAACCATAATGTCAGATTAAAGTTATTTATTGTTAAGGAAGACAATCCTTACCGGAACACCTGAAGAATTAGCAAAACTTCCTCAGCTTAGTTAAAATAAAGCTGTTCATTGTATGGGAGACATTTCAATAGGGCAGGTACACTGGAATGCACATCTGCTCTCCAGTAAAACTAACTGTGGTAAACAGAATCATGTGAACGCAAAATGAAGAGGTAACCAAAAAACTGTGGGGCTCAGACAGTCTCAAAAAGAAACTGTTCTGTGGGGGAAACAAGCAACTCTCCATTCCCTCCCCACCACACCTTCTCATTTGCAGGCACCTGATCTCTGATTAACTTTCCGAGGCAAAAATACGTTCAAACTGATACTGAAGTTACTCTTAAAAAAAAAATTCAAAGCAAATTACTTCATACAGACACCTGCCACCCAACCCCTTCCTAGCAGTCTGCAAATGTAGAGTTCTTCTCAGGCAGATCTCAGACCAAAACCATCTTCACTACAGGGCATTTCTCGTCTATACACAAAATTACATTCAACCCAAAGGTGTGGGAGGGTGGGGACAAGACCAGTTGCAGTAAAACCATATTGTGACAAAGAAACTTTCTCCAGAACTTGTGCGGAAAAAATATCTCATAGGATATGTCAATACACAACTAAAAGTCAATTCTAGATTGAGAAAGACATCAGAACAACAGATTAGTAAGAAAATTAGGAAGTTATTTATTGCAAAACATCCTATTGAGAATGTACAGTTGCTAGGTTTATTTAATGGGCACTAAACCCACATTCTTACGAGTTCTAATTGTGTGATAAATCCATTGCATTCTTTCTAGAATCAGCACTAGAACACTCAATTAGGAAAAGCCTTGCTGAATTCTCTTTTAATTGAGCTCAAACAGATGGTTTAACTTCTGAAATGCTAATCCACTGGTGTGAGTTTTTTATTTCATGGCATTTTATTTCTGACTGACACCAAGGGCAAATTTACCCGGCAAAGGCAATCTTGCTCTCTCCAGGAACAGATGTAGGCAGCACAGTATCCCCTGCCATATTACTATCAGACTGTAAATCACAATCAAGTGCATAAATCTATCCATGATACACCATCTTCAATTCCACAATTTCAGCAGAGACTGCATCTTTACAAACTACTACCTCTCATCATCTCAAAGCATGATGATTCATTTTAACTCAGTAGTACAAGTCTAGACTATTTTATTTCCTATTAATTAGTTTCAAAAATCTAGTGTTCAATTATTCAGTAAATGAACATCTCAGTTGAGTACAAACACAACCATTGTGCAGTACTTTTCATTCTTGAAAAGTAAGCACAGGAAAAAAAGAGTATCTTTCTACTAAGATGTGGATGAAAAACACTAAAATGCTAGATTAAACAAATCTGCACTCCAAGGGACAGGCCTAGGTGACTTCCCTTTTTTTCTTCAAGCAGTTTTGATGGTGGACTGAACATATCTATACATGAGATAAAGACTTAAGATTGGCATAATGAAAATTCATATGGAAAAAAAATGCGAGATTTCCATTCAAGCTAACTGAGGTGCAGTCCTACAAAATTTCTGATTCAAAGTTTTGACAATAAAATAGCCCAAGTATTATTTGGTATGAGAATGCCTTCACTTTGGAGTATTTATGAGCTTTCCAAGGACAATTACATCACCTAATGGTACTGGAAGAACATGGGTAGGTGCCTAGAGAGAAAACAGAATCTATACATTAATACTTCCCTAATTAACTTCTTGAGAAACATACTAAACCAACAATAAACCAATAAACATGTATGATTTTTGTGAAAACATGGGGGGGTTTTTTTTGGTTTTTTTTTTTTTTTTTTTTGAGATTTAGTCATGTAACATTTTGAACCTGTGGGCAACAGAGCCTACAATGGAAAATAGTTGCATTAACCAAAACACCCTGGGATACTTTTGGGGTTTTTTGTGAAGGAAAGACTTTATTAGCATCTCCAAGCAGCACAAGGCATTGCCATCAGATATACCGAAAACCTGGTATGACCTATATGCAAAGTGAATAGCATATGAATTATTGGAGAGTTTCTTTCTCCCAAATTACATGTTTAGCACAAAACTACTGTTTCAACAGTTCTGGTGAGAGTAATTGATTATTTAATGGAGTTCTAAAGGTTAAATAAATTAGAGTTGGTATATAGATGCCTATTTCCAATATTTGTTTCATGTTAAGTAAAAGCATATCTACACATTTCACTGTTCATGAAGTTGAATGACTTGAAAAATACATTAAGCCAATAATTAGACTGTAGAAGGAGTAATATTTATGGGACATTTGTAAACATTTTTATAGCTACATATGAAATGAAAAACATTCTGAATTACCATGACAATGAGTTTCTGGCTTACTTTGCTGAGTGTTTCTGGGTATGCAGCTTACTGCTTGGAAAACTTTAAGCTAAGGACAGCTCAGAGCTGCTTCCATACTTTCACGTGAAATCAGAACATACAGAGTCCAATTTATCTCTCATATGCAGGAGAAACAGAAGCAACTCTAAACAAGTCAATGGTGGTATTGCAATGCAATATCTGTATAAGCAGAAGAAACTTGAATGTATTTTCATTTCAGTCATTTAGAACTTGCACAGACAAAATAGTTCTGTATTGATTAGAATATCAATGTATAACAGATTATTCTAGATGGGAAATAAAACAGCAACTTAAACACATTTAATTCAATGTCAAAGCTCACAAATTACACTGAGCAAACCAATTGATCTCAGACAATTGTGTGTTTAACTGCTTGTATAATCAGGAGTGTACAAATCAACTCCCCATAAACCAGCTCTCACAAAAGTGAAGATGAGAACTGTAATGCAGGATTTCCAGCATGCTCCTCTGCATCTTACACAAAGATGGATCACAATATTGAGGACTGAATTAAAGTGTTCTACAATCGCCCAAAAGCATGTTCAATCATTGCTTTTATAGAGCTGCTACAATGCAGGAGAAAACACATGTACAGTTTTCAGGGGTAAGGCAATAAATATTCTCAAATAAATATTTCCCAAAGGAAATTCAGTGTTTTCTACAGCTGAGTAAATCGGTTTTCAAATTATATAACTCATTCTGATATTGTACTTCAGGTACAGGTAAATATCCCCATTCCAGTAGCCTGTATTCTTTCTTTGTCCCTTGATGGAGATCACAGGGATGGAAAACACTATATGAGGGTTTTTGTTTTTTCTGATGTGTTTTTTTTTTTTGAAGGTGGGAGACACTAATCTCTGCTGAGGTAGGAATACTTTAAGATTCAGAGCAACAGCCTGTATATAGAAGCCTGCCTTGAAGCTGACAACTTGAGCACAAAACCCCTCCTAAATGTGTAACAAAAATATTTTGGAGGACCATGAATAAATATAATTGCAAATACAGAAAAAAATAGTTTTGTTCAAAAGAATAAACACTGTTTTTCCCAAATAGCTGGATGTAAATGATGTATCTGCCTTGGACTTAGCCCCAGACAAGAAGGACCTGAAAGGGGTGAAGAAAACAACAACAAAAGAAAATTGAATCAGGGACTAGTAAGATTTTAAAAAAGATTAGGAGGAGCAGAAAGACTTTGTGCATGGATAAATCCTTTACATGGGCAAGTATTGCTATTTCTGTGCAAACACTGAAGAGTCTTTTTACCTGAAATAAAGGGAAGCTTGCATTCAGTCAATATCAATTTTCTTGATTTTTTTTCCATTCTTCACAACCTTTAGGCTAGGTCATCTTTACACTATGCAGACTAAAAAAGTCACAGCTATTCTGATATCAAATCTCAGAATAATTTTTTTAATGGTGTTTCAACAGGGACAGCCTAACCAATTTACAGTAACCAAGAAAGGGCTCTCTCAACCAGAGGTCTGAGAGTGATGTCCTCTTTTCAGTAAGGGTGTTCCACTATCTCCTCTCCCAGTGGAGCTGGTCCATGCCTAAGCATCCCACCCCTCTATCTGTCTAAATTCAAACTTCTAAAAACATGTCATCTGGAAATACAGTTCTCATCAGTCATGCCTATTCTTCTTGTTAGGAAGCCACGGCAGCAGTTTTAGTGCCTGAAAGGCCTGCATGCCCTGTAACAATTGGCTCAGTCTTTAGCAGGAAGAAAGGAAGAACTGAATCCTGGGAAGTTTTCTTTTTCCTCACACCTTCAACAGGAGCAAAGAAAGGGGGCATTTTCAGGAGGCCAAGAGCACTGCTGGGCTGGAAGGGATCCACAGCCATTCATATTATTGAGGCAGAAAGTTTGGCACACTTGAGAGGAAGCCTTAAACAATGCAAGGCTTAGCAGCAGCTGGTCCTGGTAGTAGGAAGATGTGCAGCCCTGACACAGGGAAGGAGAAGCTGGGAGCATTTCAGATGCCACATGGGCAGTGAACAGAAGCTCCTTCTGCTCCACAGGGCTCACTTTTCAACTTTCAGTACAGGCAGTGAACTGAACAGATGAATCTACTGGATGCTAACTATTTAAAAATACAGCTCTGAGGTCATGCCATAGTACCAGTAGATAAAGCTAAAATATTAGCATGTGTTCATTATTTTGAATAAAGAAGTAAACAGGCAGAACACTTTAAAACAAGGATTTGCAGCTGTAAATTATCATGCTTTACTGGCAATAATACATAGTGCTAAAACCATATATATACTTTTTCTCTAGGGAATTATGTCAGCTTTATCCATACTATGCTCCAGAAACCAGGAGTACGGATGGCAAGGCACTCCAGTTGCATTTGAACTAGACAGACCTGGTCAAAAGAACTGCAGGAGCAATAGATACAGATCCCTGATGAGGGATCTACTGTATCCCTGGAGCAGTGCGGCAATGACACTGGATCCAGTGTAGCCAGTTTTTCTGTCAGCTGAGGATCAGCTGCAGACAATGCAAGAATTGCTGTTAACCCATCCATTACTGCCATCATCAGTAGATTTAACATAGCAGAAGCTCTTAGCAAAGTTTATTAAAATTCTCCCTGGCAAAAACAGGGCATGTCCTTAACAAAGCTGGCAAAATGCATTACAAGTTTTTTTTTTCCCTTACAATTACTCCAAATCCGGTAAAGCTATGGGAGGCAATTACTGAATGTTCATGAGAAAATCAAATAGGAAAAACTGGCACAGAAACATTGAAGGAAAAAATATATAATAAAGCAGATCTTAATTACAAATGTTTCAAGACAAAAATGCAACATTTACTTTATTTTTAAAAAATGTATATGTGCTATTGGAAGTATTTTATTTTAGAAGTCCTGCCATGAAAAAGCCCCATGAATTATGAACACTTTCCCTAAGAAGGCACTGAAAGCATGTTATCTCTAAGGTGCCTATGAAATTACAGTCAATTATGTAGAAATCACTAGTACTCTTCTTTCACCAGTCAGACAGCTTGAGGTAGAGCTTATCACAAGCCTGAAGCCCTTGGCATGAAATCTGTACTCCAGCATTGGGAAAAAAAAATAAAAGAAGTACTTGTAGAAAGTGCTTTTTAATATGATATTGTGTTAACTGATTACTTAAGTCCTTCAAGTCAAAAAATGGTTTAGTCCCCCACATCATGATTAAACCATCTAGTGGAAATAGTGTTTATTTTGCTTATAGGTACATTTCTCCTTTCCCTCTCACTCTCTGTGTGTGTCTTTATGTATGTTGTTACAGTAAGACATTTAATCAAGCCCTTTTGAAGTGGTAGAGTGGAAACAGCTGTATCTGACAATGTGCTGATGACATGGGGCTTAAAGCTGTCATGAGCTCCAGATTGCAAGCAGCACTAATATGTGGTTGGGATGGTAGTGACTTAGAGGTCATGGCACCTCCGTGAAGAATGCTCCTAAGCCAATCAGCTCAAGTCGGTGGCTCAAAGTCTTAAGGCTCTGGTGAGCTCTCTTTCATTTAATACTATTGAGGTCACACTTCAAAGAGTCCTTTCTTCCCAAAAGCCATTGGCCATATGTGGGGGTTCTAGAGCAGCTTTTTAAAGACTGGCTGCTTCAGACTCAGACTTAAAAAATTAGAAACGCAGCTCTATTACACAAACGATATCTTAAAAGTTGAACAAAGGCTGAAGCTTAAGTCGGTATCTCACATTCTTGTAAAGCATGCCAATTTAAAGATAGTTTCTGGATGACTGATTTTTCCACAACAAAGCAAGCTTAAAGCTCACATTTTAGAGTGCCTAATGACTTGTTAAAACCATTTCCTGGTTTGTGAAGATTACAATATATAGGGCATCCAGAAATCATCTCTGAATACAGTTTTTCTTCAGCAATACTCACACTCATAATAATTGCTGTATAAATGTCCAAGAAACTTATGGTTTCATTTCTTCATGCAACTAAATTTGTTAAAATTAGACTAACATGATTAATGCACACTCAATCCAACGCTGCTAGAACAAACGCCTATGTGCTTCTCACTGAGAAGGCTCTAAAATAATTTTGTTTTGATCATGGTACAACACACAATGCAGTAACGTACTTTTTGGAAAGCATTCATAAAGATCAAGGGGCTAGGGAGGCTAATCTCTGTAGGTTACCTACAGAGCTGAAGGAAAAAAAGAGAGGCCTGTAAAAAAATTAATTGCAAACAAAAGTAGGTTTGTTTTCTGAGCTGCTTCCTGGATTCCCCTTGGCTGTCCAGGGAAAGTCGACTGAAGGCTTAAATAGACATATTTTAGAGAATGCTTGCTTCTTCAGTAAAGTTAAAAACAAATTGCTCTTATCTTAAAGCAGCAGTGTGTTCTACAGAAAACACTGCTGTTCTGAAATTTGCCTGGAAATTACTTTCATGCAGGATAAATACACACCTACTGTAAATAAGGCCAATTGTGAACATTATTAAGAAAACATCTAGGTCTTTATCTCAAACACTAATACAGCCAGGCTTGTTTTTAATTTGCACCCAAACTCCTTTTCAGCTGGTGCAGCTATTGTATCAAAGTGTTTTAATTCTTTTACCATCTGCAGACAGAATGTGTATCCAAAAGCAAGGATGGTATTCAAGATGCAGATACACATTTTCACACACCTTTGTTGTATTCAGGCATTCCTTTACTGAGTATATTTTTCTTGCAAATACTTTATTCATTGTAATAGGGCTTGTAATGAAAAAAATAATTTGTATTCTCAGACCTCTCAGAATTAGTCCACTGATGAATGAATCATCCCCAATATTGCAAAAATAAAATATTTTTATGCTCGCTTTCTTAAAAACAATAGCCTGGAAGTTTCAGAGAAGTTACGTTTTCTGTAATGGAATACTGTGTTTCTGGCAATGTTTTTAGCTGCCTTAGTCACAGCTTCTCTAAAAATGGATTAGTTGATTGAGAATGTGACTCAGACATGCAGGCATAGTGGTGTTCGCTGCTGTTCTCCCATTCTGAGACACAGAAATAAAAGGGCTTGTCTAGGAGACAAATGCAAGAGTGGAGACTACTGTCTGGAAAAAGCACTAAAATAGCCAATTAAGTATCTCTGAAGGTAGTAAATCAGATGGCCATTTAAACT
Source organism: Cettia cetti (assembly GCA_013401135.1). Classification (NCBI taxonomy): domain Eukaryota; kingdom Metazoa; phylum Chordata; class Aves; order Passeriformes; family Sylviidae; genus Cettia; species Cettia cetti. Next base: position 156,271 of record VZUI01047867.1, on the reverse strand, counting down.
GGACATGGGTATAGAAAAGCTCAGCAGAGCAGTTTCTGGATCCAAACGGCTTATACATTAGGGAGCAGATGAGGAATTGTGCATAGAGTATTACTTCATTCCAAAAGCAACAAGAATGGTTGAGAAACCAAAGAAAGGGATGCAAAAGGAAAACAGAATGCTGAAAACAAAATTGTGCCATGATAGTTAAATGAGCATAAAAAATTCACTAACAATCAGTAAATGACTGTGTTTACAGTATTACTAAAATCTCTTACTGCTCTTAAGGACTGTATCTTACAGCAGCAATATTAGAGATATTATACAATATGTTATATTTGTAAAGAAACAGATGCAAGAGAGTGGAAATCTGAGTTTCGTTTCAGGCTGTGCTAGATGAAAATCTCTCAGGAGCCAGGCATTGGTCTAAAGTTATCCTAAAGAGTAAGTGATAATTTAATTGTCTTGGCACAGTGAAAGAAAGAATTTGATAACAAAGAAATGAATCTTCAACTTGAGATGTGGCCAAGTGACTGGGGAACCAAAGGAAAAAAGTCATACTGAAAAAAAGTAGAATGCCACTTTACTTGGGAAGCTGCTCCACAATTCACTCATATCAAACAGTACTGTTTAAAGTACCAGAAGAAGAAAGACTCCTGTTAAACAGACCCTTTGAGCACTTAATTATACTAGTAACAAGGCTAATCCACTGCACAGAAGACTTCAATGTTGTCACAGTATTCTCACTGAGAGTCAATTTGGGGACAGACATATAAGCAGCTAAAGAGATGCACACAAATATATATAGGTATGTGTTTATATACATGGAATGATAGGAATCTGTATAGTATATCACATGAATGCATCTAGTAGTTTGAATTTTCTGTCAAGAAATGTTTCTAGACCATTATTAATGGATACAAAAAACAAACAAACAAACAAACAAAAACACCCAAAGATCCTTCAAGCACTTATTCAGTTTAATGATATTTAAGGATATTTCTTTATCATTTGACTCACATAATTATGCTGATCCTTCATATTCGTAAGACAGTGAGAGGATACACAGGTCACATACAAAATGAAAAAATCAACTGTGGGCATTTTCAGACTGTGAGTATGGTTTCTACACATTTCTGGACTGGGCCACTGCAGTCTCTAGGCCAGGACCTGGCTACACTCTAAGCAGCCAGTTCAATCAGCACTAGACAACAGTTCTGGGCACATTTAATTTATCAGCACAGATGCAGCCATGAAGTACACAGTACATCAATAATTTTCAGACCATATTCCTTTGGAAAGATTGGGAGCTTCTGTCTTACCATGTATCCATTAAACTGGTTACTACCAAGTAAACCTCCTCAAGGGGCTTCTTTTCCTTCCAGTCTGAAACTAGTATGGTAAATTTGAGAGCTAATAACAATAAGAAAAATATGTATGACTACTTCTGGTTTTGTTTACATTTTTGAGACACATCCCTGTAAAGTCATCAGACAGCTGATAATGGCTGTGAAAATGAATACAAGTTTCCCAATCTGCATCAATAAAATAGTCCTAAAAAGCTGTGAACCATATGAACACCATGCTCAGCTAGAAAATTAAACTATCATCTCGAATATAAAAGTATAATTATCTTCTGAAGAAAGCTGAACACCAGTACCTATTAGATTTTTACTTACTCTAATCGAAGTTAGAAGAAAGTTTCTACAATAAATTGTTTTGATAATCTTATTCTTCAGAAAGGATACTTTGATCATAATATGTAAAGCTTGTCATCAATTACCATAAATACCTAACCTTTTAGAGTACTGCTGCTGTGAGCTTGCTACCAGTCACTCCAAAGCTCTCTGAGAAACCTCACACATATAACCAGATTTATATAGGTTTATACAAAATAAACTTATTTCTTAGTTTCTGAGAACCATTTTGAGCATAGAATGAAGCACAGGAAAGGGAAATTGTACCAGTTTGCAGGCAGCTGAGGGAATACTTTCAACATTAAGGTATCCTCTCAGAAAAAAAAAAAGCGAAACAGTCTTGCATTATGCAAGAATTATGAATCACAAAGTCTTCATTGTTATTTCACAAAGTATGAAGTAATGAAATAAATAGTTTTTTGAGAGTTCTTAAGCGACAGTATGAAAATCTGTAATTTCATAAGAATAAATTATTACCGGATTTTTATTATATTTCATTAGCTTGCTTTGAGTCTTAGCTGTTGTTGCTTCTGATTCTTAGCTCTGAAAATTTTATGCCTTTTTTTTAACTTGGATTTTTCCTTTTTTTACTGCATTTGCTGACTTGTATCCTCAAATTTGGTACTATAGACTTCTGTGACAGAAATTTTCCTAGATTTGATTTATTGCATAAACAAAGTTATGCATCTAAAAGTTATGTATCTATGTATCTAAAATAAATTCTGCCCCATTTATATTGATGATTTTTCCCTCAAAATGTGAAGGCAATTGAAAAGAAATATAATATTAAGTAAAACATGGTAAGTAAAAATATTTTATTTCTTTAACTCCTGATGCAATGAAAATTGGAAATGAGCTCTTCCCTTCTTAAAAAGCATCTGTCACTTACTCCTACATATATCTGCTCAAACAATAAGGGTTTTTTTGCTAATATACAACTACATCAGAGATAAACATCTTTACGTTTGCTGAACATTTGCAGAAGTTCATGACAGATGAAAATGCATAAATGTATCATTAAAAATGCCTTAAACTGTGGCTCACAGGATAAACTTTCCTTCTCTTTTACTAGCAATGAGATGGAATTGGAAATGCTTTCCAAACTTCACACATCTAAACATAGATAAGTAAATCTAAATCTAGAAGTTTTTTCCAAGTATGTTAGCCAAGTAAGATTTATGGCTAGACCACTTCACTGAGGCAACTTGAAAGTGCAGTGATTGGTTTGACAAATGAACAGCTTCATCTGACTACCCAATAATTAACTGTTAAAAGAACATATATAACACAGGCTGAGAAATAAAATGCTTCAGCAAAGAAGATCTCCTCAACACAAAGGGTTCAGTACCCTACCATGTTCATCAACTTAAGTAATGGATATCATTAAGAAGGTACTTACATTAGGTCTTAATCCTGCTGCCATTTCATAATACTTCTCAGCCTCTTCATTAAGACTGGCTTGTCTATCAGGATGGAAAAGAACAACAGAGTTACACCCCATTTTCCTTACCTAAAGAAGCATAGCTAAAATCTTAACACTGCAACTACTCCCTGCTGCTTAAGGATATTACCCTACCAAATGCACAAAATATGTAAATCTAAAAGTTTTCCTACAGTTCAGAATGTCCACCAGCACAAGTCCTCTTTTTTACTTTTTACTTAATTTTCTTTTTTACTTCATTTTACTTTTTACTTCATTTTCTTTTTAGTTCTGCAATGATATTTGTACATAATGAAAAGAAATATGAGGCTGAACATTCATCTCAGGCAAAAACAGAGACACACCAGTCTTCATCAGAAGAAAATGTGGCTCATTTTTTGTTATCAGACATACTTTAAATTCTGAAACCGTATATTATACCATAATGTAGTTTTTCACTTTGTGCCCTGCCAAAACCACAATAATTCCAGTAAAAAAAAAGGAAAAAAAGTCAGGGAACATAAAGATTTCCAATAACTAGGTTTCCATGATTGACAGAATTCATTCAGAAAAGAGTTCTGATTTCAACATTTACTCACATAATATTGAGCAGGCATTTAAATGTAAATCTCATATTCCAAGACAGTAAGATGAGTTTCTCGGTACCTGAAGCAGTATTAGCTCAACACTTTTTCTTCTCCTTACTACTACTGTCAGCATCTACATGCTCCAAGTAGCTTAGACTTATTTTTTTTCTTCTCCTGAGTTTTTAGTTTAATGTCTTCAAACAAAAATGCAATATTTGCCAAAGAAATCCAAACATATTTTTGTCCCAACAGGCCCTTTTTATCACTTCTCTTAAATTCCTCTGTTCTCCTTTTGTCTTTACTTTCTTAATTTTCACTTAACTATTCATTTTGGCCACTGGTCCAATGAATATCAGTTGATCACATGCATGTCAGGAGAAAGATGGAAAATCTGTAAGCACAACCAAGCAGGACTCTCAGGTGGGCTACTTATCTTCTGCTCCAGTTATTTGCTATTTTCCTATGAAGCATTAAAGAGATCTCCAACATATTTGTGTTTGTTAAGTGATTACAGAGGCATTTCTGTGATACAAAATGGAAACATTAGAAAACAAGGATAAGACTGTAGGGTTGGCTGTTGGATTTCTCTTTTCCTCCTTTTCCCACTTTTGCAAACAGTTAGTCGTTCAAAAAGTATCAATCAACTGAGCACTTGTTTTACCTTGTTCATAACATGAGCCTTTACATGATTTGTTATCAAAATGTGTTCTAATTTTTTTTCTATCCACCCAGATTTTAAACATTAGCCACATAATACATGGATAGGCAATTAACCCCAAATGACACATTTTGACAGCTATTGGTCTTGGGAGGAGAAAGGGAGAAAGGATAATCCCTTTGAAGTTTCTCACATAATTCCTGTGCAAGCTGAAACCACTTCATGACTAACAATTTGCTAAATAGAACCTGGTTTATACATGTAAACTGTTTTAAATTACTTTGCACATGTTTCATTGACTCAGCAGTTGCAGTGGTTAGAAACGATCGAATATCTAAAAATATTCATTCAACCTGCTTCTGAATCACTCCTGCTGGGCATCAGTAGCACTTGAAATGATAGCAAAAAAAAAAAAAAAACAACAACTCATACTTAGGAATTTCAGTATTTACAACAAGGCACCATAAAATGAAATGTTACAGAGCTTTTTCTTTTTCTTTTTCTTTTTTTTTTTTTTTTTTTTTCCTGTTTGCACAAAACTGTCAGGACACAAATCACTTCTGAAAGTGGTGAAATAACATACAATAAACAAGGTGTCTTTCCCAGGAGGCAAATACAAATGGCACACATTACCTCCGAAAAGAGTAGCTGGCATGTGAGTGTGAAACACATTAAAATCCTGTCCCCCCTTTAGGCCAATGGAAATACATGGCTTGCTTTCCGGCCACATGTACATCTTGAAACAAGGATCGGTAATTGCCAAGTTGAAATCAGTATGAATATATAGCTCTCTGTTATAGAAATGAAGGCACAACACAGCAACCTGATCAGGAAAAAAGCTAGTTCCATTTTTGGGGCATTCATGAATAGCTCCTTTAGTTAAGCTGCTGCAGAATTCTGGTTCCCATTTTCACCGCAAATCTAAGCTAGAAATTAATTATGTTAAGCCCTGAAACAGCTTTCCCTTGAGAAAAATTAAAGGAACAGAGGTAGGAAATTGCAGTAACCCTATACCACTGAGCAGTAAAGAGCTCTGGATCAATGTCAAATAATGGAAGGACACTATTAGAAGTAACAAAACTCACATTAGAGTAAAATATAAGATAAAATGTTGATAAAAAAGAGAAAGGAAAGGGAGCAAATAGAGGTTTAGAATAGAGTCTTTTTCATAGTTATGAGCTGTATTTTAACCTTTATCCTAAACCTTTTCATGAGGAATCATCTTGAAAACATATCTGATTTTCCACTAACAACTAGCATCCAGTCTCATTTTAAGGAAAAAAAAAAATGTTTCCACTTTTTATTCTCTCATATCTCTTAATCTGAGCTTCCAGACCAAACAATTCCCCTTATTTAGCTCCATCTGACTAACAGTGACACCGAATAAATTTGCTTGATGACACATCACTCTTAGATTCTCCTGACACCCAGCTATAATCACTTTACATTAATTTTGATTTTTACATTTTCCACAGGAAAAAATACTGTTGTAAAAGAAAAACAGCACCAATGCTGACTGATTTAGATATACGTAAGTGGGAAAGGGTTAAGTTTTAACCTGCCTGCTGCTTGGTACAGGACTTCAGAATTAATTTTTACAGTAAAATCATAGATGTCAGAACATCTACAAAGAAATTTTCTCCAGCAATTCCTATTTTAAAATGCTGAATGCTGATACTTGGCATTCTTAATGGACCTTTTTTTGTAACAACAAAATTATAATGGGGTTTTATAATCAGCTGCTCTGTTGCAATGAACATTCATCCACATTTTTTTGTTTTAAAAATCTATATAGACTATATGCATTGCCGTACATACATATATATTTAAGCATATAGATAGTAAATAAAGGATGAATATTATCTGTTCAGACAATAACATAGGGTTAAGTTGTCCCTATGATACTGTATCAGCAATTACACTCCATGTTTGGTCAGTGAATTCTGGACAGCCAAAATACTCTCACAGAAAATCACTGAAAAACAAAGACCATGTCATGTAGTACTGCTCGAGTTTAGACTTCTGTTTTCAACAGTCAATAAACATCCTGTAACTTCATGTCACACGAGATTTTCCCAGAACAACTCTCTCACAAAAGCATGGAAAAATGAATTATTCCTACAAAATGTGTTTTTAAGCAAAGAGGTCTTTCTCCTAAATTTATTTTCATGTGGAGGCAAGGTGAAATTCTTTTCCTGTTTGTAATTATTGCAGCAGTGCCACCACACTGCCATCCCTCATCCTAGAAATAATCATTCCCTTGCCCACAGGAAGCCTGGCTGATGGCAGCTCATGGGCAGGTCTATGGGAGCAGAGTGAACCACAGCCCTTGTTAACACACGGCTCAGCCACTGAAGCTACAGCCACCGTACAGCATCGCTCACACGCTTCACCGCTTTGCTGAGAGACTGCCCGCTCCTCCAAGCAAGAGCACTGCAAATACTACAAACATAAAACACATGACCAGACACTGTTTTAAGAACCACCCAAACGGCTGCATGAGTCTTGAAGAAAGCTGTCTGGAAAACAAGTTTGTTGAGAAAATGAATTTTACAGACATATAGCATGCAAGTTAGAAGTTACCAGACTGTTGCAAAGAAATAAATTGCACTCATCCCACATTTCACCCCTCCTACAAATGACTTGAATCATCTTGCACTGCATTAACGGGATGCTACAGGAGTCATTTAAGAAAAAAAAATTAGCAACTATAATGTAATTAGGAAAGGGGAGGTCCCTCAATAATGCAAACAGAACTAAGTAATTATATTTTTTTTTTTACTTCAGTTCAGTCACAAAGAGAAGAAATCAGCAATGTTGGAATATCTGACTGGAAGAGCAGACATTCTTCTTGTGACTGCTAAACTGAGAACAGGCTATTTATAAATACAGCTACTGCATTTGGACCCAGTTAACAATTCTGTTGCAAATTTAAGAGAACAAAAATTAACTTGCAGCACTCCAGTTCAAAATTTTCAGAAGCTGTTATTTTTTATTTAGTTTGTATTTAATTTCTTTTTTTTTTCCTCAGCAAGTAGTGGGATTTAAAAAAACGAAAATATTTTAGCATTAGACTAGAAAAATAAATTGCATTTCAAGAGAATGGTATGTTTATTTTCCATCCAAAACAGCTGTAAACCAAGAAACATCTTCATATTTCTGAGTCTTGTGACACTCCTTAGGCTAATGTTGGAAACAGCAGTAGGAAAGGAGAGAAAGATGATTCTTTCCTAATTCAAAAATACATCACTGTGTAAAATATTTGGTCTGAAAAAGAATATATCAGAATCCATATAGAAATCTAAGCTTCTGTTATTATCTTGCAGTCCTTTTGGAAACCTTGCATCATCCACATTAATATCAATTTCTGTCTCTTATTCCACAACACATCTTTAAAATTTATCCTGTGTCTCTCACAAGAGTTATTCCATTTTCATGCTCTGTGAACTTCTATAATGTATTTTCTATCTCACAGCTGTGCAGTTCATTCAAAATTCTTACTCACTTACTAGTCAGTTTTTATGGCTCTCTAGGGTACCTAAAGAGCAGTTGGTCACCTACTTGAAATTATGTCAGCCTACTTGAAATTATGTCAGCCTTTCATTTATGACTGTCTTTAGCATTCAGGTTTTAGCAGTGTCACTCTGTGCCAGTTGGAGTACTCCCTTCTTTCCATCCTCCTTTGTGTCTTGGTATCTGTTTTCTTCTTGGAATAACCTCAGCTCTCCATTGTTCTAAAGATTCTAAAAATCATCTGCTTCTGAAGAGCCAGACTCCTGTCGGATTTGCAACTGCTCTGTTACAATGAATGAATATGTATTGCCCTTGTCCAACAAGTATTATGGAAGCAATATATTTGAATTAATGGCAAAGTAAAGCAGTGAACAAGGATGGACAACAAAATAATAATCTTTAGCAAAAATCAGTCAGATGCTAACACATGGGGTTTTAAGCAAATACTTGTCAGCACTGAATTCAGCTTTGCCACCCTGACTCTTTCTAAATCCTACAGACCACTTTAGACTCTCAGCGAGTATGAGGAAGACATTATGATCTTCCACAAAGAGAGCTGAGTATTTAGTGAAAAAATACATCAACTGGGTATCCCAAAGGAGCACAAGGGATTCTAGCTAAACTAAAGCAGGCCTATTTTTTTAAAGAGTTTCAGTTTGGTGCATTTTCTTTGTTTTTGAAGGTTTTGGCTTTGCACTTACAGTAAAAATCAAGAGTGTAGAGAATCACTGAGAACTCATTGCTTTCAAGGCCTCCCAAAAACAGTACACTCCCAATCAGATAAAATAGGGTTACTGTGGCTGATGCAGAGCACAGCAGCATAGCTGTTATGTTAAAAGTGAAGAAATACTCACATCCAGATGTAAATATATGTGCCTCAAAGACCTCGACCCAGTGCTCACAGAGAAAGCAGGAATTTTATTAAACCTATTTCCAAAATAGTACTCATCTACACCACCATATTTTATAATACACACAATCATACCACTCAACCATCTTCTACAACACACTCAGTAAAATCAGGAATCTGATCCTCTACACCTTTCTAAATTCAGCTGTCATGCCTAACCTACTATGCTTCTGTCTGTGAATTTATAACATTAATCTAAGCATTTCAAATTACTGAATTCTGTCTTGAGGGATACTGTTCACAAAATAATCATGGGGAAGGGAAGTGTATTGGGTTGCAACACAAGATGTATTATTCTATTACCATCTGTTGAAACCGTTTGGGGAGGTGTTTATCTCTTGTATATCCCATTCCTCATAACTCTGGTGGGAAGTGGGAGGGTGTCTTCTGTTAATGGGCCAGCTGTTAAAAGAGGTGAAGCAATGTTCCTTATCTCTCCCACCACCCATCCTCTCTCCAGGGGGATATCTTCTGCTAATGTGCCATTAAGGCTCACCACATGACTGAAAACATTACATCATCCCATTGTGAGATGCTCCACCCAGTAGGAGGAGCCAAGCATCCTACGTGCTTAAATCTGAGATTCAGAACACCAGGACAGCCTGTTTTCCACTGGATTCCCAGAGGAAGACCAGACCCATCTCACCACCACTGGACCCTTCTACAGGATCATCTTTGCTCCAACAGAACCACATCCCACATCTGTCACTCCAGAAGGATTTATTTGGACTGCTACCAACATCCTGACCAACAGGGTGTCAGGTCGTGTTCTGACTCTGTCAGTGGTTTTTTTTGTTTGTTTTTTTTTTTTTTTGGTTTTTTTTTTTTATTTGTACTACTACATTTTTAATGTTCCTAGTAAAGAACTATTATTCCTATTCCCATATCTTTGCCTGAAAGCCCCTTAATTTCAAAATTATAATGATTCAGAGGGTGGGGGTTTACATTTTCCATTCCAGGGGAAGCTCCAGCTTTTCCCTGGCAGACACCTGTCTTTCCAAACTAAGACAGGAAGGATCCTTAAAACAGCTCATCTGTCAGGTCAAACTATTGTTTACCAATAAGCCATTTGTCTTGGTTTACTTTCTGATCTAAAAGAAGTAAGTTATTTTTTAAAAATAACTTTTGGGGCTTATTTCAAAATCATGGTATAGAAACCATAATTCTGAAATGCAGGTTACTTGCCTGAAGCTTATTCTACCTTTTTTTTAATACTATTTTCTTTTTCTTCCATTTCTAATTTAAAATGCTAAAAGTATAAAGGAGCCTAGTAAGATATCTTCAGCAGAGAAATTATCTCAAGAACTGTTTTGTGCTAGTGAAGTATATTTTTTAATTTCCTTTTTCATGCATTTTCTATGCTTAGATACCATCTAAATGAAAACAAGTATCCTTATAGCTGTTAAGTGGACGATAGACAATACTTAGATAGTTATCCTATAAATAAGCATGGAGGATACCTATTACAATAATGTGAGTTTAATGATAATGTTAAACTCACAGACAGAAGCTTATTGTTACTGAATAACCAGGTCTGACAGCTTAAAAGCTAAAGTAGAAGTCTAAAATTTTCTTCTATTCAGATAGAACGGAATATAACACTACATTTTAAATCACAGATTCTGCAAATATCACTAAGTGCTCTGATGTGTCTCAAAGTAATTATCAGTCTGGGAATATTTAGATTTCTAATTATCGTAATGTTCCCTACTGATATTAACAGAAATTTTCAATATTCTCTATTTACATCCTGATGAGAAATATGCTCTCCTCTTTTCAGATGCTATGCACACTAAAATTTTAAAAATAAGGTGAAAGGAAATCCTACAGAAGGTTCTTCACAAAAGAAACACTTGATCTCATACGCAAGCAGAATGCATTACATACTTGTGAACAACAGAAGTTTTGAAGGTAGGAAATTATGATATAATAAATAGAATTTAAGAAATGCAAAATGCTAAATGCTGCAACAATTTAATTCCACTTCTATCTTATTAGCAATAATACTGAATTACTCAAAAAGAGTTGCTGGACTTCAAAAAGAACCCTGCATAAGCAAAGGCTATAAAGACTTTTTTCCTCCAAAGGAAGAGGAAAATCAAGTGAGGCAGATGTACAAGCACTAACCTGAGCATATGGGCTGCATTGAAAACAACATCAAATTCCATATTATCAAGTTCAGCTGCTTTTTTTGCCATTTCAGCTGCTTCTACCAAGCGGGACTCTTCTAGGAGGAACTGACCTGCAATGAAGTGCATGAAGATGAGCTCAGAGAAAATAACTGACGTAATACACTTCAGACAGTGTAGTCAATAAAAGCAATCACAGAAAAACCCCCACCAAACCCCAAACTAATAAACCATGCAACAAACCAACATCTCAGAGTCAATCTTTAGCTATTTGTTGATCTGCTCTGTTTCTCAATACCTTTAAAATACAGTCAATGTAGAAAAATTGCAATAAATCTGACAAGTAATAACAATATTTTTGGAATATATTTAAGAAAAGTGAGACTGATAGTGTAAAACTCATCAAGAAACAATACTACCAAGCCCCAAGAAGCTTGCCATTGGAGAACATGCCTTTCTGCCTATACAATTATCATGATATTTGCTTCATCAAAACAAGTTGAAATAAAATAGTATCTACAAATTAAGCACATTTCCAAAGCATGACCCAAAATTTTTATTCAAAAGCATATCCCAAAATCACATAAAAGGATAAAATTTTGTACGCAGACATGATAACATTTTTTCAGCTTTAAAATTCTCAGTTGTATTTGCTTTAAAACCTTTAAATATATATGTATATCTTAATGGACTGGTATTTTATCATGTATTTCACTAACACTTAAAGAATCACGACAGGTACCTTTTTACAAGTTTCCTGTATGATATTTACCTCTCAGATCAAACAAAAATAGAAGATGGCTAAAATCAAGTGACTCACTTTTTACAAATGAAATTATCATTATCATTAAACCAAATATAAACTGAAAAGAATGAATAATTTAGCATTAACCAAGCTTTAACTGAAGTACAGCAGTTTCAAAACAAAGCATGTAGCATGCAGTAGAACTCTATAAAAATTACTTTTCCTTTGAAGAAGATGAAAAAACAAATTTGGAAGGTACTCAACCTTATTTTTTCACACCTAATCTGTAAAATGTGCCATTTTTTGCAACAACTTTTTTAAGGAATTCAACCTCCTTGTCTCTGTGCCTACATAACTCTACATTTGGAAAAGCTATCCTAAAGCCTAGTGACTATACATTCTGCATCCCATCCTTCCCTTTTTGTCTTACTTTGTAAAGTAAGGTCCCTCAACCAAAACTCCATGATGCCACACTAACCACAAGCCTCATCAGGAACTTGATGAGCAAATGAGATCCTGTCATGGTAAGGGATTTTCATTCTTTCTTTCCACCTTTCCTCATGCATTCCCTGTTGCTCACATAGTTGCTGTGCGCTTATGTGAAAAGTTCCCTTAACCAGAGCTGGCAAGGTCTGTACATCATGAACCCAGTGATGCTTTAATACAACAAAGACATTTGCAGAAGGAAACATTTCAATACAAAAAGCAATGAAAGACCGCTTTCTTAGCTCTTCGTTTTCTCTGTGGATACATTTCAGCTTGGGAGAGCTGGCAGATTATTTATTCAGTCTCCCATATCCTAATTATTCAGATCTGCAAAACTTGTAAAAACATTTTGGTACCTTCCTGCATTCACAGCATAAGGTTTGGTTGCTTTAGTTACATCCACACTCTAATATGTACCACACTTTGATGCAGTACAATGCTTTGTGCTTATTCTGCCCAGAAGCAGATGATTTACAAAAAAGGCCTTCTCACATAGGAAAATAAGTAAATAAATAAATAGAGAGAGGGGGGGGGGGGAACGATAAAAAGAAAACATATAATTTGGCTTCCAAATTATAAATAAGTGATTGAACTGTTAATGGAAGTCTTGTAATGGAAGTTTCTTCTAAAGGGAAAATATTATGACAAAAGCTAAAAGTTTACCTTTTTTTAAAAAAAATCTTTTTTTTTTTTCTTTTGGGTACCGTATTAGGGTATGCCTTATATGTAGCAAGACAAACTCACATTTGAAACTGAAAATTCTCCAAGTAAATCTACTGACTAGAAATTCATATCTCTCAATTTGGGCTGAATTCCTGTTTTCTTTAAAGAGCAATCTTTGCAATAAGTTTGACCAATTCTCTTCCAATGAATGAAGCAAAACAGTATCCCTAACCTTTAACTCCATGTTAAAGCAAACCAGCCATAAAATATTAACATTAAGTTACTTTTACTAATGAAAGCCCTGGCCTAGCAGAGTGAAACACAGGTAAGGAGATGTGCTACTAACACATTCAGCCAGAGGATGAAGGAAGATATAAGTAAAACTTTCAGTTCTTCAAACCAGAAAATTCTAGGACTGTACATTACCACACACAAGTCTCTACCCTCTACTGGAGGTGGCAATAACTCATGCTAAGTGAGTAAGTAGCAGATGATGCATTTATGAAATTGACTGCATTATCCTCTATACACAAGCCCTTACAGAACTCCAGACACAAGCCCTCCAGAACTCCAGTTCTCTTCATAAATGGCTTGGATGCAGGTCTTAAAGCCATACTAAGTAATTTTGCCAATGATACAAAACTGAGAGGAGCTGTCAACTCTCCTGAGGGCAAGTGCTGGACTCTGCACCTGGGATGGGGCAACCCTGGCTGTACAAACAGACTGGGGAATGAGATGCTGGAAAACAGCACCATGGAAAGGGTCCTGGGCATCCTGGTAGATGGCAAGTTGAACACGAGTCACAGTACCCCAGTACTGCGAGCCAGTTGAGGGGCGTGGTTTTCCCACTGTGGTCTGCAGTGGTTTGATCTCACCTTGAACATTGCGTGCAGTTTTGGGCACCATAACATAAGAAGGTTATTGTTGCTGTTGGACACGAAATGAAGAGCTTGACTCCAGGTATAAGAAAGATTCAAAAGGCTTTTTTTTTCAATTTCACACAATCCTTTTATAACATGCTGCACTAAAGAACCCCATGATTGGTTAATAAAGACAACACTTCTCTTCTTTGGTTAAATAATAGAAACAACATCTGTGAGAGAGTTATTATGAAAACCCAGAAGTGTTTATGGAAAATAAAGAACTTGTTTACATTCACTGTCCTTGAAAGCAATGGATTCTCTCGCAGAAAGAAGGAATTATCTACTAACAGGCTGAAAACTTTCACAGACTCAGAAAATCAGACCCACAGGTTATGAAGCTACCAGAGAGCATCCAGCGGAAGGCTGCTGATCAAAGATTTCCTTAACTGCACGGGCTACAAAGAAAATACACCACAAATTTCTCAGTCTAGTGAAAAAAAAGTCAATAGCTAAGTGTACAGGTGCATGATGAGGTGTCCCATGCCAATACCCAAGCACTCATACAGAGTGAGGGGAGAAAAGAGAAGAGCAAACCCAAGAAAATCTCTGAATCAAGGTAAAGACAGTTAAACAAAAGAAAGAAGAAAAAAAAAAACAAAAACACAAAACCCCAAAACTAAAACAGCAAACAGCAAAGTGAAGGAAATTTCTCACCACTTCTCACAGGTAGAGTGATGCTCAGCCAGTCTCCAAACAAAGCCACCTCTGAAGTCAAACCCCTTCTTGCTTCTCTTCCTGAGTTTTTATTGCTAAACATGATGTTATATGGACTGTTATATCGATCCCTCTAGCCAGCTCAAGTCAGCTGTCCAAGCTGTGTCTCCTCCCAAAAAGAGAAAGCCTTGCCACTGCTCAAAAACTATTCAGCGACAGCCAAAACATTGGTGTGTGTTATCAAGGCTGCTTTAGTCACAAATCCAAAACAAGGCATCATCCAAGCTGCAATGAAGTTAACACTAACCCAGCTAGACCTAGTACAAGGTGGAAACTTTCAGTTGAAAATGGATTTGCCAAGTTCTCTTGAAAGGCAAACTAATTTTATTCACACATCTCAATTTAATTTAAAACACCTAAGTAGAAAAATACCATTTTGAAAATATTAGCTGCCATTCCTTTTAATCTGATATACTTAATTCATACAAGAATGAGCTGGATTGGAAGTTTACTGCTGTGCTTTCTTCATTAAAAAACAGATTTCTGAACCTTTCCTGTCAAAGACATAAAGAGGTTTTCCCAAGAGAAGAGCACTAGCAGGGTGTAATATTGGCAAGGTGTTGAAGGTGGATCAGGTATGATCCACAAGCCCCTGCATCCAGGAACCACTTGTGTGGGTCTAAATTTATATGTAGGATTTTCTTCTCTGACAAGCAGCTGGAAAACCTCATGATTTATGAGATACTGCCCAGCATCACATAGAGAGCTTACTTATTGCAGGTGTCATGATTCCAGCTCTCGCCAACAACATAAATTATGGTAGGCTGACTGTTTTTTGGAATCACAACAGCTTTTGAGAAAACAGCTCCAAATACCATATTGTCCTATCTAGAAGAAAGAGTATTTTTCATTACTTTTCTAAACTGGAAGTGGGAAATCCATAGTACAAGAAAAGATGTAACTTTTAGAAACACTGTTTTTTGCCTGGAGTGTTACTTTTTTAAATAAAATTTTCCACCTTTCTTGCTAGACAGCACAGTGGTAAGAGTAAATATGTAGTCAAGAGTTGTTAAAGACCTTTGATAGCAGAGAACTGATTCACAATCCTTTCAGTATTTTTTTTCCTAAACTATCTAAGAATCAGAAATAGCATTAAAGCTGCTGAAATCTGTACCTGCAGCTTTGTTTGAATTTACTTTTCATTGCAAATCATCAACAGTGGTTTTGAGTCTACACTTGACCAAAAACTTTTGGGGCAACATATGCAATCTACCGAAAAGTAAGATAAAAGTATGTATGTAATTTAAACAAGAGCAAAGAATTTCCAGTTCCCAGCCATTGAAAAGAACAGTTTATTTTCACCTTTTATCAATTTTTTTTTAGAAGTATTTATCCACATCAATGAAAGCATATAGCTCTCATTGTCTCCCTAAAACAATCGTGAACATTTGTAAAGCACTTGTTAAGACATGCACCACCAACAATTTAAAAGCCATACATCTGAACTGGTAGTTCTGCTGCTTTATTGTAGCAAGAAAGATATTAATTGTTTGGGATATGTCTGTGTGTAAAAATCTTTTATGTTCAGAGCACAAAGGCATTAGTGTGTTCCTCAAGAATGGGCTTGACTATTCCTTGCAGGTACTGTAAGCCTTTATTTTACTAGATAAAAGTGCAATTTGCACCAATCTTTTAGCTGAAATGTTCCCTCTTTTACACATTGGCAAACATACAGAGGTACTCTGTCCCAGAACAGAACAGATTTCCAAAACAGCTCATCTTGCTGGTGTTGCTTTTAAAACGAAGTATCTTAAATGTTTTCAGAATGCTGCTGGTTCTGCTTTTACTCAGGTTGCCATCATAGACTTGTGTGGTGATATCTTTAGTAATCCAAGCAGAGCTGAGTAAACTACCATCTGAATAATAATGAAAAAACTTCCAATCCATCCTAACAGGTGCTGAATGTGGAAGATGTGATAGGAGAAACAAAGGCAACATATATCACAATCACCTAAATGGTAGCAGCATTTCAGTTTTTGCTGCTCCTTGTATCCCATTCTATCTTAATCTAAAGATGTACTCTTTGTTTCTTGCTGGAAGGAGTTCTGGAGACTTTCTCCCTTTAATTAGTTCCCACAGAGAAAATTCTTCCATGCAAATAAAATATAATAAAACATTAAGCAAGCCAGTGGGTGCTGCAATGCCATTATAGACACTGGCTTAGAAAAGACTTATTTTTATTAACATTTTTCTTTGTCTGAAAAACTTATCTGTTGCAGTTATGCTAAATATACCACTGGATGTCATTCAGAGCACAATCACAGATAAGAGAGAAAAAATAACTAGTGAACATTTGGGACTTGACTAAACCTGTGACCACATCTGGATCACTGGAAGCTCTCACCAAACCAAAAGATTTATGATTAAAATATATACTACAGAGGATCTCATGATTTACAAATACTGAGGAAGATCCTGAACTCTATATCATTTCCCAGACACCTGAAGATGTATAAGGTTTGGAAATGTAAAATTTGGCTGAAAAAGAACTATGCAGTTGCACTTTTGTAGCAGCTTCATGCTATCCCTACATAAATCCCCATGAGATGGTACTCATAGGTCAAAACATATGACCATTAGCAAAGAAGCCTCCAGCACTGTTCGTGCCACAAAGCCTCCAGCCACAGAGCCTCCAGCATTGTTCGTGTTCATTTTTCAGTCCCTACAGAAATGCTACATTTTGGCAATATGGAAGAAGCATACAGACACATTTCTAATGCTGTCTCTGATCTGCACTATCTGTCTCACATATCTTGAACAGTCTAGTATATTGTGCTGAGGATGCAGAGTCAACCATGTATTAGAGATGTCAGAATGATTAGATTTAAGGCTAAACCCAAGGGATGAACCAGAAGAATGGAAATTCCACAGCATTTCAGGTCAGTGACCTAGCTTGTTTGGAAATACTCTACTGCATTCCACTTGAGTTCTAAAGGGAGTTTGGAAAAAATAGTTATTATAGTGGTCTATAATCTTCTTTTAATGTTGTGTAATAACAGTAGCCTGGAGAGTGACAAAAGGACTTAAAATTGGTAGACTGTTCTGAACAGCACCGTTTTTGTCCTCAGTTTGGAAGTAAGAAATACTGTTTGTTTGTAGTAGCTGAAGATTTTCTTAAAGTTTATAGAGAGAATTCTGTGAGGTGAAAGGTCAGAAGCTTAATGAAGTCTTTCTGCAAGACAGTTACATCTTCCTGTCTCAGGTCTAGGAATCCTGTCTTGGAATTACATTCATTGATATTGCAGAAGCAGGTATAAGCCATAGACCAAAGTCAGGACCCTGATTTGATGGCAAATGGTATGTTTAAGACAGACCCTACCTTCAAAGAGCACATATGTTCTATGAACATGTATTATTTGAGTATCGTAAACTTGTTTATTGTTTCCCTACAAAATAATTCTAAACTAATGTTAGGATTTCCAAAAGATTTAAAATGGCAAAACCTCTGTCATTGGCAGAAAGGTTCATGAGTGCATATTGGGAAGTGACTTAGTGATGGACACACTATGTCCAGTTCACTTTGACCCTACCTCTTCAAGGGATTTAATTTCTCAATACAAAATCACCATGTAGCATCTGGGATTCCCATGCACTTTTATCATTTGGTATATACTGCATTTAGCTAACCTGTCAGTTTGAAACAGGATAATCCATTCACTGGATTTATGGCTTGTGAAGTTTTACTCATGTCATTGACAAAAGTGAATGCTGTCCTACCTGTGGACTAGGGTGACATTTCTACCATCCACATAAAACTCTCCTAAGGAAATTAGTAAGATTTCATGAGCAGGTCATGGCTGATGTTCCTCTTTCTTATAAATACAACATCGATACTCTATTTTTCATTAGTTCGCTGCTTTCTTCATAGAAGCTTTTCCTTAAATATGTGGGAAAAATATATAAATTTTTCCAAGGCTGCTCTTCAGTCAATGAAGAAAAAAACCACAAAGCTGAAGCACTGAGATCAATGCGACTACATGGAAATATTATAAATACAGCACAAAGAACCATTTAGGGTGGAAAATATCTTCATGATCATCAAGTCCAACCTTTGACTGACCACCACCATGATCATTAAACATAGTACTAAGTGCCATCAATGCCTTAAGTTTTAGCTTTCATGTTTTCCAGATTCTGTGCTGCCTAGGGGTGTAGTTCTGAGCCTCATATTAAGTGCCAGTAAGCTCTCTTCACAGAGAAACCCTTTTCCTGCTGAAGACCAAGGACAAGTTTCAGGCCCAAAAACATAAACAATGTTGGACTAAAGAGAGAAACAAGAAGGATGAGACCTCACAACCTGAAGCTGTAATTGGACAATTAAACCCCAATATGCAAATGGACCCAACCTTATAAAAGTGTAAGGCCTTGTGACCGGTTTGGCATTTTGTGACCATTCTAAGCCCACCTTGGGTGTAGCCCTGGTCAGGCTCTTGTCCTGCCCAAGGTATACCCTAAAGGCCTTTCACTAAGTATCTACTTAACTCTCTAGTTTTGGGCAGTACCTGTTCCAGCTCAGCCTTCTGAGTTTTACACCTCTAACTGGGAAAGGCACTTGAAAAGGCAGATGATCAATGTGAACTGCCAAATTAAGTGAATGCATAATTAATATAATGAGAATAATCCGATTTTATAATGAAAAAGGAATCTTTAAACAATTTAGGGTTATTAGAAACAATGTATTATTCGCAGGAAACTATTTTAAAAGGAGGTCTCAACAGCTATTAATAAAAGAGTTAATTTGAACATCCTGTTAGGTTCTAGACTTTTCTATTCCAATTAAGCCATTACAAATATAAGGGAGAAGGGACCTCTACACACATTTATGTTGAAATCTCACTCCTGCATTTTCTCTCTCTTTTATTTCCTACTCCATTTTCTTCATTTCAGAGAGAGGCCACTGTACGCACTTTAAGAGGCATAGTGGCAAAACCTGTTTTTAGCAGACAAGTGAAATGAACTCTGCTTTAGTGTTTTTTAGGGAGTCTGGTTTGGGGGGTTTTGTTTTTTGTTTTTTTTTGTTTGTTGGGGTATTTTTTGTATGGGATTTTTTGTTTGTTTTTTATTGTTGTTTGCTAAGTGGGTTTTTTATGATTATTACTATTATTTTATTTTTTTCAGCAAATTATAAATAAAATAAGACACTTCTGGAGATAAACTCTCTACACAACAAATATCACTGTAGATTTATGGTGTTTTTCATTTAAGGGAAAGCTAGTACAGAAAGCTTTCAACATTTTCAAACTCCTCAATTACACTGCATCCTCCTTCCTGAAGAAGCTATTTTTGTTATTTTTTTTAAAGATGAGCACATAAGTATGTCACTTTTGAAATGCACCCCATCTCTGTGCACTGACAAATCTTATATATAATCTTTCTTCAACTTCTCCTGAGATAGGCTCAGTGCAGAAAGAAATAGAGACCTTTACCTCCTTTGTCACCCATATATCCAAATACTACATCCAAAACTACATAGCCTCTGAACCATAAGGGCACTTGTCTGACCTGACTGAACATCCCTACATTGGGCACATTTGTTAACAAATTTGATGTACTGACTCTTTAGATGTCATTATGTTCTTAAAATATTTAGAAGACATTTTGTTTTGACTTGTTCAGTTCATAGGTACCTCTTTGTGGTTTCCGAGACTGACACTTAGATTCATCCCTTTCATTTCATCGAGGCAAGCAGCTCAGAAAGAATCAATAGTCCATGGAGACCACTTCAATTATACCAGCAATCTTTTGATGACTGGCATTACCAAGATCTTTCAGGATTCAAAATGGCCTACTTGAGTTAAATGTTCAAAGTACAGTGGGATGCATGACTGTCAATATCTTGAGTAGATGTGGGTATGAGTGTGAAGAAAACTTTGTCACAGAAAAAACATGGAAATTCAAAAATAAATAAATGTTAAGTTTGACCTCTTTTAGTCAAAAGTGTTAATTTTAGGCAGTCTTTATAAAATGTGTATTAAAATTATCCAATTTAAAGCCGCAATCCTTACAGATATATTCAAACTCAATATCCAAAAAAAATCCTCCAGTGTTCTAGTTCAAAAATATGTATATTGTGCAACAAAAAAAAAAAAAAAAAAAAAAATTGGTGCTTCACTCTTTCTCACTTCTTCTTCTTCCTGATTCATGAGAATTTCCTCTCTTCCATCTGAGGTGTTTCTGGTAGTTTCTGTGTATATGAGCAGATGGTACCCAATCACTCATCAACACTCATGTATTTGTAAGACAATGGTTTTGCATCAATTTCAGATGTTCAGATAACTGGCATATGAGAGAAAGAAAGGAAAGAAGGACAAAAGAAAGGCGGTCACGTGAGCAGAAGCCTGCATTTCCACCTGAGAGGGGACTGCCATCTTCTACTGTCACTAGAGTAAAAGCCACTTCCTTTTGTCCAATGAAGTGGTATCATGTCAGCAGTCTACAGGGATTTATATCGCTTTAGCTTTTTCACTATTTCTCCCTTCAGACATCTTCAAGCATAATGAGTCTGGGAAACACTGCTTAAAACTTAAATCCCCTTAAACCCAAAGTCAGCCAAGTACCTATAGAAAACTAATTAAAATGCCAGCTTGAGCAGAGAAACATGCTGTGGTGGTATCTTTCAAGGAGCAACCATGAAACTGTTCCACTCCCTCCAAATTTTCATGGGATTAAATAAGCTGCCTCCTGCATCAAGTCATGCCTAAGAATAGCTTTGGCTTAACAGCTTGAATTAAAGCACATTATAATACAAAGGTAAGCCTCTTAAAAGATACAGCATATTGACAGTTTTTCCCCTAGCTCCAAGGAAAGTCCAGAAGGTCAGAAGTTAAAAAGAACATCTGCACAACCTGGAAGCACAAATTATAAGTGTATGCAATCCATGTGCACTTGGAAGAAAATCTTCAGTCCATTTATTCCTGCCACTCCATCAACACCCTGTCATGTCCCAGCTGACCACTCTTTTCATTTGGCTCCTTTGTGAGGTATGTGTTTTTTTAGGACTGATGCCAACTACTTTATTCTCTCTTCCAACATCTTCATGCTGAGAAAAAAAAGTAATCTCTAAGATTTACATGCAAAATATGGATGCATTTCCTGATAATTAAACTCTTGGCATACAGGATATAGAATGTACCTGTGACAAGGTGCTGGAGCAAATTAATGAGATGGAGAGGTAAAGCTTTAAGTGTTCACTAGAGATTCCTATGGATTATTTAGTATGCCCCTGGCAACACACAGTACACAGCCCTCATTAATTCAAGAAATAGGGGGAAAAGAGAAGAGTAATAAAGCTATGAAGAAAAGAAAGGAAAAAGGGAAAGAAAGAAAAAGCAAGGATAATTTCAAACTTTATAAAGTCCTGCACCCAAAGAGATAAGGATTTGAGATCAGCTGTACTACACAGATGCAAGAGTCAAGCAGAAGTAGATCATACCTGCCTCATAGCTACTTTGATATGAATGTAGAATAACATCACTGAATCCGTGAGGCGATCAGAAGTAACATTAGGAAAAGATTTCACACACATTCAGAAGAGCTCTCTGGGTATAATGCTCCAAGACCTAGTGACTGTTAAAGAGAACCTTCTTGTGTCTATTGTCCTTCAGCATCCCATTTTACTATGCTGTCATTCCAAACACTGACTAAATTTCACCCTCTTCTCCTAACCCACTGAGTAGAACCTCACTTATGTTGCAATTATCACCTCTGCACAATGATAGAACCCATTTTTTGAACATGGGACACAATAAAGGAAAAGTTTTCTAATGTTTTTAAGGAATAATCTTAATTAGGAAATAACACGCCATGTTAATATTGTAATCTGGTAATGAGGAAGTCAATACATCAGACATGAAGGATGATTTGAATAACCATGCTTTTAGTTTATATGGTACTTGAAAGTAAGACAGAGGGAATATTGCAAGAAAGAACAGGCAAGTTAATGAGGGGAAAAAGAAAAACATTCTAAATCTGTAAAAAAATACACTAAATCCTAACATCACTTGCTGAGATGGACTGTTGAGACCAACTATTGAATTTGTACACAAAGATATCCTAATAAGTAAGGACAGATTTTTTAATAACAAAGGTTGGAAGGGGCTGAGTTTTCCTCATTGTCTTGAGATACACATGATATTTATATCCAATTGAAATAATTGTGCTTATATACACAAATATCTTTAGTTGTACAGGCATAAATTAAAGACAAGGCTATGAAATGCAGTGTTTCATAATGCAAAATAATGCAACACTGGGCTACAATAATTTAAATACAATGACATGTTCTAAGTCCAAAGGTTGATTCTGGGCATCTAACATACAGAATTTCATTCTGCATAGGACCAAACAAATACAACATGTGAGCAATTCAACAAAGATATCACAGAGTAAAAACATGGTTATTATGTGAGATTGATTTTCCCTCTTGTCCACTCATTTTTATTTATTTTACCAGTTAGAATCAGAAGAGGAAATTGAAATAATATACAAAGATATATATAGTGTGCTTTGTGGTTCCCTACCTTCTTTCTAAACTAACATGAAACTTATTACTTTCTATGTTCCAATTGGCACAATGTAGCTTGCATTTTAAGATTTGTCCATTATCAGCTTTAAATACAGTAAGAATTAGTCCGTAAAGATAAATAATTTTGGTTCCCTGAGATTAAACACATCTGGAAATGTTTTTTTGCACATCTAGCAAAAACAATCCAAACTTACAATGATACCTTCAAATTAACTGTGTGCTTTATGCAACATGCATGGCTTAAAAGGAAAGATGCAGCCAACTTGTCAAAACCTTTTGCAATATTTAGCCATTTCAAGCCAAGGAGGTGATGGGAAAGAGGCAGATGTAAGGCCTGTAAGACTTCAATATATGGAACTCACACACACTAAAGTAAAACTTCTGGTTGCCCACACACCAACAACCAGTGAAGTCAGGCCAAAACTGTTAACAATAATATTCCAGGCCATGAAACTTTGACATATGGCAATAGTCACCTTTGTTCTTTCCCAGGGAGGCAGCAATACTGAAATTCCTCTCATAGGAGGAAAGCTATACAAAATATGAAAATCTTCACCTCTCCCTCTACAATGATTGAAATTTTGTAATGAAGTACTATATGGTAGATTAGTTTCTTTCCTTTTAAAGAAGATATTTCTTTCCTTTTAAAAAAGACATTTTTCCAGTGGAACTTTTCAAACCTTTAATCACTTGGAGAGATTAACAGCAAGCCTGGAATCTGTGTTGAAATCCTATCTGTTTGAAACATACCATAATGCATGTAGCAGTTTCCTTTGGTAGGATCCAGCTGAATAGCCTTCATGAAGTACTTCTCTGCCTCACTCTTGCGCCCCTAAAAAAAAAAAAAAAAAAGAGGGGGTGAAATTATTTTAACAGTGTGTCACCCTGGAGCGATCATTTACAGTTAAAATTTACAAATTCCAGGCACTGCAGAAAAACAACCACTATTATCACTAGACTTTAACCCAAATAAACATGAATGTTTAAGTGCTATAGTAAGTTTTGTGGTCAGCTACTTTATGGTGCAGATCTCCAGGCTGAGGAAGAAATGTATCCAACATCATTAATGTCCAAGAAGTAAGGAAGTGGTAGAAACATATTGCAATAAAGTATTGTAAAGGGCTTTGGGGTGAACATCAGCTCCATGCTACTTTTCTGGACAAGCATTACACTTACCCAAGCTAAAATCAGAAGGAAAACTAGGACAGAGCTTTAGTCATGCTCTTAAAAAACAAAGTCGGTGGGGGAAGGAGGAGGGAAAGCATGTTATGGTTCTATGGAATCATAGAATCCTAGTTCTCAAGTTGGAAAGGACCCATAAATATTCACTCCCACTCCCTGTTCCTCACAGGACTACCTAAAACCCTGAGACTAAGTGTTTTCCAAATACTTCTTGAGGTCTGACAGGCTGCGTGCTGTAACCACTTCCCTGCAGAGCCTGGTCTAGTAACCAGTCACCTTCGCAGTAAAAAACCTTTCCCTAATATTCATTCTGAATGCCCCCTGATGCAGCTCCATTTCTTTTCCTTGTATACCAAATAACATTATATATACAGCCAAAGGTAAAGTTACCACAAATGAAAGTACATAAATAGATAATATTTTAGGGTTTAACACGGAAAGTAAAAAAATATGTATTTCTGATTTTAATGTGGAAAGTCAAATTTTATCAGAAATCAATTCTGACAACCATAAACCAACTGTAATAGAAATGGTAACACTTAAAGACAATGGTCAAGGGTATGACAATTGGTGAGGGGGAAAAAACCCCAAAGCAACAAAACCAAAGCCTAACAGAACTGATGGTAAAAAGAATAGACATTTTCTGAGACAGAGATTTCCTTATCACTGGAATCTCCAAATCACTATAGTTCCGTTATGGTATAGAAATGCCAGAGCAGATCCATTAGTGGTCATTTTTCTTGAAAAACCAGCAATATTGGATTAGTCTAGTCTGATACTCAAACACAAACCACTGTCTCGCATTCAGTAAGACACCTGTGACCTGTTTAACCCCACCCTCATGAAATTAGCTGCCGTGGTTTATGTTATAAAATAAGCAGCCTGCACAATAAAGAAGAGTTAAGCCTAACCCCTGTGGAAGAAAGGCATTGTGGTCTACATCTCTCGAGTTGCCTTGAGTGTTATTTCACAGATACAGCCCTACAGGCTTTCTCAAGTTTTGCGGTCTGGAAACAGACATGGCACACATCCTGCACTATCCCACAAGTTAACACGGGAATAATAATGAGGTCTGTTCATGATTACAGCTGCTTTAGATTCTCAGTATTTCCCTCAGGGGTCTTAGAGACAATAAAACAGAATGAAGAAAGTTGTTGCAGCACACCAAGAACTATATGAAGACCAGGTTCCACCAAAACCAATACAGAGGCCACATTTCAAGAGATCATTCTGGCAGAGATATGAGCAGGCTTAATATTTACAGGATCCCAGTTTCACAAAATGAATGTTCATTGGAGGTAAGAATTTAGCCTTACTATTTAGTAAACTTTCTTTGGTAAACCCATATTCCTTAAAGCCAAATCCATATGGCACAAGGTTCCTATCAACCAAATGGTGCAACTACATGATATCTTATACTGCAGTGGCTCATCCTGCTTTATAAAAAACCCAAACAACAAACCCACAAACAAAAAGTCCAAAACAAAAAACTGTACGACACATAGCCCAGATTGATTCTTCCTTTTACTAGTGCAGTAAAGACACATACATATATATTAAACACAATTTTTTTTAAATAGCATGTTACTATAGTTAAGAACAAAAAATGAGAAGAAAATAATCATCAATTAAAACAATTGGCAGGGTGAGGTGACAACCAAACACTCAATTTTGCATATTTAAGTCTAAGGTTGGAAACTGTGGTCTGGCAAAAGTTACAATGGCTTATCTAAGTCTAGCATTGAAGCTTCAAAATGAGAGGCATGAAGCATATGTATCATTAATACTGACAGAATGAACATCTACAGATTTTGCATAATTGCCTTTTTTAACAGACTAACATAATTGGTTTAGGCTATCGCACTCTGTGTCTATTTCTAGAACATCAAAGCACAGTTCATTGAATACAGTCACAAAATTGTAGCCTCTACCTACAGCACTATGAGGCCACAAACATTTGTCAAACATGATTAATTTTTATTTACCGCAATTGCCAAAAATACATTACTGCTCTACTCTTTTTGTCACTTTCCAAATGGCATACTGCACTCAAGTTCAGTCTAGTCAGGAGACCTACAATACACGATGATGACAGGTGCCAGTATACATAACATCAAAAGAACTGTGCTATTTACAGGCTCAAATGGTCATTTCACAGATAAAGAGGAGAAAACTCTTTAATTATATTAACCACGGCATAAAGTTATCTGATTAAAAACAATGAGCAAATCTCCATTTGATCATGCTGGCCATCACTTTCATTTATCCATATTATTCAAAAATTATTTTAAAAAATGAAAAAAAGTATTTTCTTGCAGACTGGCATTATGAGCAACCTTGCATCACGCCGGCTAAAATGTCCTCTTTAATGCAGTCTACTGCTAAAGTGTCAATAACTCAGCGTAGACTTACTACATATTATTTTTTGTGTAAAAATATGTAAAATACAACCTTGACAGAATCAAGCTATTTCATAATTAAAACTTAGTATTTATCAACTTTTTTTCAATTCTCCAATATACATCTTAACTACCCAACAGAATGCAGACACAGTGTAGTTTACTTGGCAGTAATCCTGTCATTTTCCTTTTCCCACTGTACATTCACAATGTTAAATAAAACAGATGGTGTAAGGGAATAAAATTATAACTTTTAAAGAAAATCAAAATAATTTTTTAAACAGTTGAAAAATACTGATTTGGGGCAGGAAGGCATTTGGTGTGTGTGCTCTCTGTTACATGAATTGACCCATACAAATGCAGGAATTGAGCACCACTGGAAACCTCCCAGTTTCTAGCAGCAGGGTTTGCAGTCATATATGCACAACGACATGCTCTGGCAATTTTACAAAACAAAAACCTGTAAGTTTAGAACCTCATGATAGCAGACTTATTTGAAGGATAAAGAAGTTATTCACAAATTTTAATGAAAATACTTGACAGCCCTGAGGATTAATAATGGGATACAAAATACCTTTCTCCTTTTGGTCACCAGTTTGCATTCAGTCCAGGTCAGTAGCTAATGAATAGGTGCTATATGACAGCTACTGGTCTGCTCAGCAGAAGTGAGTGGGTGGTCCTAGCCCAAGCCCTAATGGAGATCCTCTGCACAGATGCACCGGCATATTTATGGCTTTTCAGTGCAGAGACTAACAAGAGAGAATCATAAAACTATCAATGTCAATCTGCTTGCTGAAGAAAAGAACTTGAACATGATGAAGACACTTTAATAATTGATTTGGAAGAATGGCTGATATTTATCTTACTAGATCTGGACCTAAAGCATATAATGAGAACAAACTTACTGGAGTTTTCCATTAACAAAGAAAACATCAGTCACCCTCTTCCCCATCTCATACCCAAATAAAGATGAATTGCCCCTGATTACCATCTTCCAGCAACACCAACCAATTTAAACAGAAAAAAAGTTTTAAAAGTGCAGGTAAATAATACAGGGCTCTTACAACCTAACACATAAGTTGTCCTGGCTTTCAAAAATACCTCACTCTCCACAAATCATAAAGACTCTAAATCAGAAAGGCTGGCTGCTTGCAGTTTTGGAAGACAAACTGTTAATTGTTTAAATATTATTTCACAGGCATGATTTTTAAAACCAGTTCTTTGCAGTTGACTGAAAGAGGTTTTTTGCTTTGTTGGTTGCTTCTTCCCTAGAGACCAAAACAATGTATCTGTGCTTGTTAATATGGTCAGACATACAGCTTATCTGGGCTTTCATACAAATGAAATATAAACGACTGTTATGATCACCAGAAGAAATGAAAGAAAGCCAGCTAAGGGCAGTTCATACATTAGTAGAAGACTGTGTTTATCCTTAAAATATTAAAAAGCTGAGGAAAAAACTGGCATTTTGATATCCACCCTGATTTTTTTTTCCTGACTTTTCTGGTAAACTGTGCCAAATTCATGTTGAGGCAGCTGTTGTACTTCAGGCCGCTGGAGGCCCAGGGACCCTGCAATGGTAGTAAAACTGGAAAAGACTAATACAGCTGAACAGCTCTGAATAACCCTCCTGTGGAAACTATGATGACACAGTGGCAACCAGTAAGGTGGTTCAACAAATTAGGTGGTCTCTGCAATTTGAACCAACTTTATATGACATAAATATTCATCATTGTTCAAAACCTATGAGGATTTTACCAGTAGGACATAGACTTCGTTCTTCATTATAGTTTTACCAACTAGTAATAATGTGATTGCATAAAGAATTTATGTCACAAATGCAGTTGACTGTCACTCTCCATATCTGTTCTTTTTTTTTTTTTTTTTTTTTTTTTTTTTTTTTTGGCAAGCATTCACATTTTTAATAAAACAGATTGAATAATGAATAGACTTATTAATGGAAGTTTGATTAAAACGTGCACACTCAATAGAGAAAAACAAGTACTATGTTACAATTTTTTTCTTCCTCTCTAGAACATTTTAAAATCACAGAATATTCAGTGATAATAAAATAGTTTGAACGGAACATGTGACTTCCTTTCCATGTTTCTTTAAGTTATTGCAGAGCTGCATATCCTGTTTCATAACCAGTTCCTTTTGCCGCACAAAAGTTGTGAGGCAAAACACAAATTAAATGGTGTGATACTGAGTAACTGAAATGAGTAATAAATTCTTTAAAAGCTATTACTTAGCTGGACTAATGAAATAGGAACTATAAAGTTGCATCTTACAATGATGTCATTGACATAGGCAAGATCTCCACCCTGGCTCTAAATATTAGTAGTTCTAAACCAACTTTATTATCTAGTATTTAGTAGCTAAAGGAATTCTTTTTTCCTTCATTTTGCCATATTTCTACAATCCTTCCCTCTTCACTCTGAATTACAATATAAGTATCTTGTACCATAATTTGTATGTGAAATGCTAGACCAACTGAAATATACAGGACTTAGATTATTAACATCAAAGGTCTAAAATTTATCTCAGTTTCTATACTTCCTGTGCACTAAGGAGACAAATCCTGCCTTTTCATCTCATCTTTATTAAAATAAAATAATAACAACCAAATATGGCAGAGAAGCCATCTCAGTATATGGAAGCATGAATTGGATTACTCTGGAGGAAATTGCACTATAAGTCTTTACCTACCATTTCAAGGTAATTCACCATATATTAAACTTTATAATAAATGTGAAGCAACATTATCATTATTGTCCAGTACGACACATCCATGAAACTTCATCACTGAGGTCATGACTAACTTCTCCTTTCCCAGTCATTTCATTGGACCAGGGTCCTCACATGCACAATCCAATACATCGCATACGGCTTGCATAACTCAGTACATAACCTAGTTGCTTTTGGAAACAAGCCTTTGTAGAATCAATAAAATGCAACTTCTTCTTTTAGTTTAATACTCCATTTGCACCTTAAGTGGTCCACTTCCATCTTAATACATAACATTAGTCTTCCTTCAAACACCTGCAGATTTTTGTTGAGTAAAAATCCATCTACTAGCTTCATTGAGACATGACTGAAGTCAATGTGATTCTTCCATGAGGAAGAATTGGGAGAATAGTAACATAAACTGTGTTCTTGAGTATACATCTGCCGTGATAATTAAAGGCATGATAACCAGAGAGTTGAGTTTGAAGCAGTGCCCATTGACTTTGGCAGGACTCTACTAACACTTAAATATTTTTGAATGTGACACCATTGCATATGAACCGATACACAGATCTAAAAATCTAAAGCAAAGCTCAAAACTTAACTGGCTTAGGACATGATTGAGACACTATGAAGCTGATATTTTCTTCAAGTATTACATAAAAAATTAATCAACAATATATTAAAGCTATTTAAGATGCATTTTCTTGTTTTATGTGTCCCCTATCACCAAAATCATTCTTATTCTATTAAAGTATTCAAAACAATATGGAAAAGAAATGTAGGCATTTTTTTTTCCCCTTGGAGGCTTTTTTTTTTTTTTTTGATTGTTCTGTTGTGATGGGGTGGTTTTTTTTGGTGGTGGTATTTTTAAATGGTGTATCCATTTTTAGTCTTTCTTTTGGGGTAACTTGAAGTCTAGAAGGGATTTACCTCATTACATCACTGTAATCATCACAAACAAATAACATTTTGCAAAGTCTTAAGTAAACTTTTAAAGAACAGATTTCATTCTACAACCTGTGATTTATTTACTGTCTAGACCCCTATTGAAATGTTCACTTTAGTGAATATTTAGTACAGGGACAAAGTCATTAAGCTTTGACCATTTTGTAACAAAAATATGTAATGAAATGTGAAGTAAATTTCCAAGTTATTCCCTCTCTTTTCTGTTCAGTTTTAAAACTACTTTTTGTGTTTTCTGATAAAGAAGTGTATTAATATCTACTCATATTTCACTGGCCAGTCAGTAGAATAAAAGTTCAGCATTTTCACATGCTGTTTTCACGGAGCCCTATGAATTTCTTCTAAGCTAAATTTGCCTATTTTTCCATGATTACTGATAAAATTACTATGCACAGAGCAACTACAGCAGCTATATTCAACCACATAATAAAATCAAAAAGATGTCTCTTTTGGTGGGTTAGAACTATATGATCTTTAAGGTTGCTTCCAAACGCAAAGCAGTCTGTGATTCTTTCATGAAAGCAGTTCATCCTGTGTCAGTGATGGTCTCTGTAACAAGCTTAAAATTTATGTTGAGTAAAGTGAGAAGTTTAGGGCTCCCCTTTTCCTGTCTACAGGAAGTTAGAAACATGATACCAAAGATGAGATCCCTAAAGGAGGTTAGTGAGGGGTTATGTGCATAAATACCTGTTCCAGAGTCATTTATGACCTAGACAGATATGTTATATTTAAATGAAAATATTCTGGCTTACAATTAATTCTATTACAACTGGCATGCTGCCAAACATATGTCCTAAGGGGACTGGAAAACATATCTATGGATGCAATACTTCTGGCATGCAGCCAGCCTCTGAAGAAATACAAGCTCAATAGATGTCAGCTATTGAAATTTCTGTAGTTCGGAAATCCTGTCATTCAGACTTGGAGGTGTTAAAGCTCCAGATACACCAGATAACCAAACCTTTGAAAAAAGAGTTCGCACTTCTGAAGCCACCCACTGAAGAGGGAAATCCCTTCCTTCTAGCCCCTACAAGCAAACTGGTTGTAAACTGGAAACAAAAATGAAAACAACTCACATTTTGCAAGCTCGGAACTAAATACAAGCTGTGCATGTACCAATTTTAACCTTCAAGAGATTTCAAGTGTCAAGAAAGCTCATAGTGTCTATTCCAGGCTCCAAAGACAAACTGAATACAAGACAGAAAAGCAGTAGTGGTTATTGCTTGGCATAACTTGACTTCTTAGGCAAGGCATTCTCGTGGAATCAATGTAATTTTTCTACTGTCATGATGTGACTTTTACTGAAAGATCCAATTTTCATTAAAAAAAAAATCTTCCTAGAAGCAGTACTAACAGCCAAGGGATATAGTTTCCCAAAACAAAATACTTAAGAGCTTTGCTGATCTAATTTAATTGATCTGTTCACCTAAGTATTACTGAAAATATTTTTGTTTGCTCTAAAGGAGTTGATGACTAAAAGAAAAAACCGTTCTATAAGATCATGACTAGATTTAACATAGAGCATTTCAATTGCTGTCTTAAAGATAGTCATGATTCTTTTGACATCTTGACTGTTCTCCCTCATTCTTTCTTTCTTCCCATTTGTGTAAATCTAGAGAGACAGAAAAAAAGTAGCAGTGAACCAGTGACATTAAATATGACAATATGACAGATTTTTCAAACAGAAATGCAAATTTCCTTTCTGTGCTGAAACACCAGCAGCAAGTAATTACAGAAATAGTAAATGTTGATTTAGTCTATTCATTGTACATCATTCTCCCTTTCCCCTGCTGTCCTATTCTTTTCTGTTTTTCCTATCTTCCATTTATTTCTATGTTGTCATTTATTTATATTTATTTTGAGATGACAGTCAAGCACTACACCAATTACTGAATACAGTAGGGTATTTGATAGCAACACCCAGAGTAATTTCAGAACTAACAAAAAATGGCAGGATACCTCACTGGCCTTCTGTTTGTCAGAAACATAAGCAACAATCAACTGCAGGCAAAAATATGGTCACTTACTGAGGAGCAATTATCTCAAAACTTAAGGAAAGTACTAAACTTCCATGTTGATACTTGAATGTCACAATCCTGTAACTTTTATATTAATCCAAAACACTGCCAGACTCTATCATGTCTGTGACTGCCTTTTCCCAATCCCCTTTTGAAGAAAACATTTTAAAATAAAATGTTTTATATTATAGGGAATCTTCTAGGATGATTATTGCTGAATTTAATAGTTGGCGCTTCAGCACCGAAATTTTACAAGGCAAAGTAAATTTTTCTTACAGCACTTTAGGTGATTTTCCAAGCCAGTAAAAAATAGGAGATTAACAGCACTGTGTGGAGCCATGTAAAACGCAAGAAAACACTGCGCAATTTTTTCCAGAGAAATATAGCACAGCCTGTAATTCCTAGATGCAACACACTAAATGTTACAATATCAGGATGTCCCTAAGTACTTCAGCAATTAGAGCCACTACTGCGAACTATGCAGGGTCATTTGTGGCCTCAACATCACTGAAAACAGATAAAAGAAAACTTAAAAACATTTATTTGTAATTGAAATAAAGCTTCTCAGACTATCATGCTACTGTAGCAACCAACCACTGACTGATAGCAGAGAGGCAAGAGATTAGGAGGGAGGATTTCTTAGTCTTCTCTTTAGGTCTACTAAAGTGAGAGGAAGAAAAAAATTAAAAGCCTACTTGTAAATGATTTTTTTTTGCGTGACAGCCAATGGCTTCTCTTCTAGGAGGTCTGTTCATAAAATGGAAAATGAATTACACTACATGCTCAAGGCATCGCCTGGCACTGTCATTTTTGACAGACTCATTTTTATCCTAAAGCTGGGAGCCTTTCAATTTTAAAGCCTTTTAAAAAATTATGCTTTTCTTTGTAATGTAGAAATAAATTACCTAAGCAAGCAATGAGTCTTGGATGCTGTGGTACGAAGCTACCAGAAGATTGGCTACATCAACTAACATGTCATATTGAAAAATAAATTCCTCAAGTAATTTAACAAGTTAAAGGTATGAAAAAGCACATAATGCTAAAGCACTACAGTTCTAAATAGCTACATGTCATTTCAAAAATATAAAAAAAGGCCAAACCTAAGACCCAGACAACTGGCTATTTTCCAATTATTCTAGTAACTGAGCTACTAATCATGATTTTCAACCACTACATTATGTTGTCCTAACATATTTGCAAGAAAATTGTAGCTTAGTGAGCTGTAATTCTTAAATATAAACATGAACTAATATACGAGCTAGGAAATTCTTGTGACTTATAATACTAGGTAACAAGACTCCAAATTCATTAGCTATTTCTCTGGAGCTCTTAAGTTGGTCGGGTTTTTTCTGCACATACAGCAGAATGCCCAAGTCCTTTTGGGTATTACTTGTATCTTTTCCAGCCTAAATGATTCTCTGATTCTGTGATGCAGCTTTCAGTAAGCATTAATACTGGCAACAGACTTGAGAAGGCAGAAAAGCTGAGGTTAAAATTAAGCCACTTCAATGGAATTACAGTAAGGAAGCAAAACATAGCTGAATTTGTGAACTTTACAGCTCTGACGTTACTGCAAGGGAGGTTTGTACTAGAATTGCCTTTGGCTGCAATTTAGGAACTTGTCTAGAAATTACCTCCTCTCCTCCCTTACACACCCAATTTCTCTGACAGAAAGAATTTCTATCTATATTAGCACCTACATCCACCCCTCACTTCATCAGCAATCTCTCATTTCTCTTCCAGAAAAGAGATACAGAAAAGTGTTATTAACAGTTTTGTCTCAGAAACAGGTTTGTAAAAAGTTCAAAGGTTTGATTCCAACAGAAGATGGCAGAAAGTATCTTAACACATCTCTTCTCTAACATCCAAAAACTAACTGAAGTAGGCTTTTCTCTTTCCTAAATTTTACAGGCTGTGAGAAAATTATCATTAGCTCAGGTAGCAAAGTGTAACAGAAGAATAAATCACAGTGGTAGTTCAAGTGGGGATTGGGCTGAAATAACTATGCCGAAGGGAGCTGCTATAATCTGAATCCCAAGGAAGTTTATGAAGGCTTCCAGGAAGCATGTCAATTACAGCAAGCACACATTTGCAATGGGAACTAATACTAGGACAGTTCAGTATGCCAGAAACTAGACAAAATTCATTTTGTGAATCACTGAGCACACAGTAACCTGCAAGACTGATTAAGTGACCAAAATGGAGACAAAACCCACATATTTCACTGCCAAATCTCTTCATCCATTTTTGTGTTGAATATTTTTTAGACCTGTAGCTCAAGAACTAATTGGAATTAATGCCTATTTTCAATAGATCAAAGATAAAGGAACTTCATTTTTCATTAATTAACCATCAGAAAAATATTGTGCCATCTATAAATATTTTGTCATCATAATGTTCCTTGCTATATGCTTATATGTTGCTATATGTTTATGAAGTCCTGAAAGTCAACAGGACATTGGCACCATCTTTTCAGCTTATACTGCTGTCAATAGAATGGACATCAACCCTATCTGTACATATTGCCATGAATACAAGAAGCAACAGGAATTAAGACAAAAGTGTCAAGTGATAATAACAAATGTGAGGAGAATAGACTACAATTATGGCACAGAGCAAGTATAGCAAAGCAAGTGTGTGTTGAGAAAGGAAAGGTATTTTATTGCCTGTCATAGTGCAGTAGTCAGTGTTCAAAGCTATATATACAGTTCTTCTCTGTGCTGAGATGCATTCCTTCACACACACAGCCCAGATGCTCGAGGCACAATTCACCCCAATCATATCTTCCATTTATATCCCTAGAGAAATGTAAACTGTTTAATGCTACTGTAAGGACTCATGCAGTTTTTTCATTGCTTCCTTCTAAAAGTTAGGATAATAACACTAAATTTTAATCCTATACCTGCACTTCCAAAATGAAGGTACAGAATTAAAAAAAAAATAAATAAATTAGTGGCTCACAATGTTTGTACACTTCTGGGATTTGGGGATATTGTTATTTTGAAGAAAACTGTGAGACCTTGTTTCCCAGAACCACAGTAAGATTTTCCCTAACAGACCTCATATTTCACACACTCAGCAGTCGAAAAAATTAACCAGAGGAGTACTGGGGTAGGGGTGGGTGTGTGTGTAACAAAAAAAACAAACAAAAGTTTGGATTTTATTAAGAAAAATTTTACTTTACTTCCTGTGCTGGTTCTAGGAAAGGGTTATTTTTTGCAGTAGCCAAGAGGGGGCATGGCCACGACCCAAAGGTTATTCTATACCACCTCCCCATCCCGGAAAGGGGGAAAGGGGTCACTTCTGGATCGAGGAGCCTGGTGGCATGGACAGTATTGCCAGGTTTTCTGTGTTGTGAGCATTCCCACGTGAATAGTTTGTCTCTCTTGTACACTTCATTATTTATATTGTTGCTCTTACTATTTGTTTTCTTATTTCATTACTGTTTGCAGTAAATTGTTCTTATTTCAGCCCATGATCTTTACCTTTTGTGCCTCCAATTCTCCTCTCCAGCCTGCTGCAGCAGGAGGGAGTAGTGAGAGAGCAGCGTGTGGTTTGGAGTGTTACAGTGGGAACACTAAATTGGGAAATACTATTCCTAAACCACAACACTTTCCCACAGCAATTCCAATAAATTAGCACTTTTGTGTCAAAGATCTGCTAAGAAGAAGCCAATAAACAGACTTCCTGCTATTATTCTTAGATGCAAGATACAAGGGTATCTGCTAGACAAACAAGGTAAATAAGGAAATTTTCCTGTACAACCTATTTGTACCTCTATTCTAGAAGAAGGTAAACAGTGGGTGTATATATTTGTCAATATCCCAGCAATTTTAACAGTAACTGGAAATTAAAAAAAGAAAAAAAAAAGAAAAAAAAAGAGAAAAAAAAAAAAAAAAAAAAGCCTTTCCAGGGAGTGGAACTAACAGGCAGTGGGGATATAAGGATATAACACTACCACCTTGACTTCCATTACAACTTAAAACCTTCCCTTCCAGGCAGCTTTTGATAAAACTCTGCATTTAACATGTCATCTGTTACTCTTTCAGAAAAGTTTTGCTGTAATTCCTTCCCCTTTTCCAAATTCAGATACTTTAAACATAATATATCCCCTGAAATTAATCATGAGCTGTTGTTTTCCACTGGATGAAAGACATTTTTTGCTTGAACACTGGACAGCATAATCAAGACAAACTTATCACCAGGTGAAAAGTTGAGGAATATTCAGTTAAGGAATATTCAGACTGAGACACAAGGACTCAAGAACCATACAGAGGTGTATCAGTAGAACACAGAATGCAAATAAGAACCCACTAAGGTGAACAATGAAAGAAAATGTAGAATAGATAAAAATGAAATAAAAATGGGAACGAGAAATTAAAGGAAAACTGAAAGTCTGTTTTAAAAAGAATTATTCGAATTAACAAAATAGAAATCTGTTTTCATCTTTAAAATGTGTAAACATCAAGGAGGGACTAGCACTTTGCTGTAACTATCATATGGGGTTAGTTTAGCTGCAGCTACAAGCACACCTGCAGTCAAATTTAAGTAAATTTTGCAGAAATAAGGAAGTCCAACTCTTCTGACTTTTTAGAACTACCTCTTAATAGCTGAGTAGTTCCTTTCACATGCTCAAAGAGATATTCCTAAAGTGTAAATTCGAAGCACGAGATGTTATTCACAAAGTATAGGCGACACCCAGCCATAGGCTGCTCCAACAGCCCTGAGTAAAACACTGAATATCTTACAGAATTAATTCCATTACTTGTCATCCAAAGAACTTATAATAAAGTCTTTATCAAGAGAACTCCTTACTGTGCATTACAAAGTTCCTGTGCCATTATAACTGGGTTTTTTTCTAGCACAGAGTTGGCACTACCTCAGAAATAGATGCAATGTCTCACCAAAAAAACCCCAATGATATCAAAGCCCTTAATTAAAAGGAATAACTGAAACAATGTGACAAATAAGGCAATGTGCAATTTTCAGGCCAAAGCCTTCCCATCCCTTTACCTAACCTACTCAAAGGACCTGAGACCACTTGCCAGGAGGTGCTGATGAACTCACCGTCAGAGCCAGCAGTTTTCCATAGGTGAGATGGGCTGGGATGTGGTCGCTCTTGGATCGCAGTGACTCCACATACCAGTGCTCTGCTTCGGGCAGCCGGCTCATTCGCATATAGGCTTCTCCTGCAGGGTCAAACAAATCCTAGTGAGAATGCCACAAATTTCTCAAGGCTACCAAAATTTGTTTATCTCATCATTTTCTATGTTTGAAATGTGTAGAGATCTAGAAAAAGGTGAAGTGATTTGAACACTTGCAACCACACCCACACACCAAAAGCCTTGGAGACACTTGAGTGAGGAATTAAAGTGAAGGACTTATTAGGGCTGAAATAGCATAGCTGAGATGAAAAGTGTTGTTGGAATTGAAATGCCAGAGAGAGTACCACCTGCTAAGCTTTAGTCAAAAGTCTCAAAGTAACAGAAATTTTACCTCATCTACTTTAGAAAAGCTACTTCTTTTCCATCGCTCTACATTGCAAAGTATGGAATAGCAGGGAGAATATGGAAAATGTTTCCATTTAATCATAATAACTCAAGAACCTACATTTTGTTTCAAAAATTAGGGAAGTTTAAGAAAACAGTCCCAAAAGTATATTAAAAGGAGGGGCAAAATATTAAAACCCCTAATCTCTGAATGTAATTATATTAGGTCTTCTGCCACAACTTGTTTGAATTAAAACATAGCATCCATGATTTTAAAATTTCTAATCTTAAGAAGTCACATACAAAACAACTGAAACTGAACATTTTTCTAAGTGAAATCCTTTACAATGACAAGCTGAGGCAGGCAATGTCGAAGAACAATATATATGAATGGGATGTCAGAAAGCCTGTTATATGTTTTTATATATATTATATATTAGTGCTAAGACAGATAATTGTAGTTTCTGAGAAAGAGTTTAGCATACACAGCAAGAAAATCTCCTTCTTCAAGAAGCAAACAAATTTCTCAAAGGTTGGAAACAATCAAGATGAAAAAAGTACCTAATGGTAGAGAATTTACCAGATTAACACTAATGCTTGCAGATTAACACTCTGCACTTACACAGCTCTTTCATAAGGACTCTGGATATAAATGTGCCCTTGCCTAGGCCAATGATAGTCTGAAAGTGCCAACTGAAGATTCAGGATTTCATCATTCCAGCAGCTGATCCATTTCTAATAAATGACTAAGTATCTTCCAAAAATGATGAAGTCACAGTTTATCAAATGCTACTACTGGAGGATCAAGAGACTACAGCTGACCCAAGTAAAGATCAGCTAAGGCTGTCTCCAGGTGAGTCACAGCCTCAAGTTCTGCATTACATGGAAATTAATAATTGTGAAGGTACCAGGGAGACAGAGGGACCAAAGTTCTTTAAAAGAGATTGAAACCAACTACCACACCCACAAAACTTGGAGAAAGATTCTCAGAGAGGAAAAGGAAGTAACTCATAGCATGGGAGCTACTTTATCTCTTTATCTTGAATATTTACAGAGGCTATGGAATATTTTCTTTACAAGAAAACTAAATAAGGTCAAGTGAGTTTTGGGGGTTTTTTTTGGTTTTTGGGGTTTTGTTTTTTTTTTTTTTTTTTGTCTTTGTCACCAGAAGAGAAGGATCCCAGGCAAAATGTGCTACTAAGTTTTGAGTTTCAGGAGTTAGGGTGTGGTGCATGCAAAATGACCAAACTTCAGACCACAGATAAAATGAGCATGATGTAGAGACAGAAGTCATGCTGAGCCAAGGCTAAGGGAAATCGCCAACATGATTGTTAAGAACAAATACTTTTCTCAAACAAGTCTGCTGTATTTAGAGGCTTGCAACCCCGTTTGGAAAAAAAAATCTACTTGTTCTAAATCAAAGATCAACGTATCTTTCTAAATCAAAGATCTACCCAGCATTTCATACTCATGCACTGGTCTGGCTATCTGATTACACACACAGAAGCACTCAAGTACTTCTGCTGCTGTTTAGGGCCAAAAAGACAGAACAGTTCCCTCCAAAAACGCCCAGGCTAAATTTAAAAAAAAAAAAAAAAAAAAAAAAAAAAAAAAAAAAAAAAAAAAAAAAAAAAAATCCAAGCAGATAAGAAACCCCAAAAGAACATGAACATCAAATTCAGAAATAGTAACTTCACATGTGATTTTTCCACTATGTCAGCACAAATAAGTGACATAACACTATACTTTATCTGCAATAAACAAAGTTATTAGGTGTTGAAAGGATGGAAGAAGCCAGAAGTCAAGCTATATGCTCCCCTCAACTCCCCTCCCTAGCTGCATGCTTTAATGCAGAATGTTTAATGTGATTGCATAGTGATTTTCCCACAGGCCCCTACTTCATTAGCATACAGGAAATGAGGGATCCATATTGTCCTTCTCTTTTCTTCAAGTGGAAAATTCCACCCCAACCTGTTACAGCTTGGCAGAGTTTCAAGCAATTAACAACAAGATGCTTTAAGAGTAATGTAAGCAGACAAAAGTGATGGAGCTATTATCTACGGGTAGTAAAGGCTGAACACACTGCCAAATACCAAATAGATCCAAGGATCTCATCTATTTTTCATTATGGATTCTGATATAAGAAGAGATTAAAAACTTTGGAGGTACTTGCAAATTCAACTTTTAGTAAGTTTTAAGAGCCCAACTACTTCACAAACTAAACTCCTAAAACTTTGAGGACATTTCTGACCAGGGCACCTATAAACAAAGCTACAATTATGTGAATCTAAATATCAAACCATAAACAAAGAAACTGTATTCCCCTCAACCTCACAAATGAAAACTGGGAGGAGCTGTTGACTTCCTTGAAGGCAGAGAGGCTCTGCAGAGAGACCTCAACAAACCAGAGAGATGGACAATCACCAACCATATGAAGCTAACGAAGGGCAAGTGCCAGACTCTTCACCTGGGATGAGTCAACCCTGGCTGTATGGACAGATCGGGGAATGAAAGGCTGGAAAGCAGCACCGCATAAAGGGTCCTTCTTGGCTGAAGGCTGAACACAAGCCAGCAGTGCCCTGGCAGCCAGGAGGGCCAGCCCTGTCCCAGGTGCATCAGGCACATCATTGCCAGCCAGGCAAGGGAGGGGATTGCTCTGCTCTGCTCTGCACTGGGGCAGCCTCACCTGGAGTGCTGGGGGCAGTTTTGGGTGCTGTGATATATGAAAGATCTTAAACTATTAGAGTGCCCAACAGAGGACAGTGAGGATGGTGAAGGGCCTTGAGAGGAAACCGTATGAAGAGCAGTTGAGGTCACCTGGACTGTTCAGCCTGAAGGAGACTGAAGGGAGACTCTGGACAGTTATGATTTCATTTGGAGGGGAAAAGGAAGGGCAGGCACTGATGTCCTCTGTGGTGATCAGTGACAGGACCTGAAGGAATGGCCTGAAGTTGTGTCAGGGGAGGGTTAGGTTGGTTCTTAGGAAAAGGTTCTTCACTCAGGGGGTGGGTGGGCACTGGAACAGCCTCCCTGGGGAAGTGGTCACACCACCAAGCCTGACAGAGTTCAAGAAGAGACTGAACAATACTCTCAGGCACATGGTGTGACTCTTGGGATAGTGCTGTCCAGGGCCAGGAGTCAGACTCAATGACCCTCATAGGTGTCTTCCAACTCAGCTGCTTGTGCGATTCTGTGACTCTTTGCAGACAATTCTTTACAGCTGAACATTTTTTTCCAAGGAACCTGTATCAAGAATTCCTATATTTTAAGTAATTAGAACATAAATTACTACAGAAAGAAGAACTATTAGGGGGTCAGTTATTAATTCCATCTTCTGAATGAAGAAAAGAAAAAGTTGAAAATTGACAACAGCTCCCACTGTCATACTCAAAACCCAAAACAGAATCAAACAGCAGGTAACTGAACCATTAATTCAATCAAGTGAATTCATGCATTAGGCTGATGCAATTTAATAACAGCTATGCCACCTTGAGATAAATTTCCCACAAAATGTCAGAGAAAACATGTATGGATTGATTTCTGTAAT
This sequence comes from Cettia cetti, assembly GCA_013401135.1. Lineage (NCBI taxonomy): Eukaryota > Metazoa > Chordata > Aves > Passeriformes > Sylviidae > Cettia > Cettia cetti. Next base: position 114,995 of record VZUI01047867.1, on the reverse strand, counting down.
TTGGAATGCATTTGTGTGTCTGAGATTAGAATAAGGAAAATAATATTTGCCAATTACAATCATGCATTCTTATAAACTTGCAACACAAACGACTTAGGCATTAGAAAGATGAGTGTCCATTGACAGAAAATATGCAAACCAACACGAAAGCAGATTTCTATATTTACTTTAATGATTACTTTTTTTACAAAGTCTTTCAAATCTTATGCTAAAAATCTGAAAAATCACACACCGACACTTTATTAATAAAACTTGTAAGTTCTATAAAGTTCAACACAGGTAACAACAACAGAGAAAGAAATTCATGGCAGTGAAAACCTGAAGATATTATAGTCCCTAATCTGTATCAACACAGACATGTGCAGCATTGCCCACACAATGAGTGGTGGTAATAAATTCAACAGATGACTGGAGTAAAATGGGACCAATCAGTATTTCAAAACTGCTTCCAGCTTCACAGGGGTTAGTTCACTTAAGGTTTTCTGTGTTTTATGAACCCATTTCTTGTCTTCTTGTACTAGAAAGATCATACATTATTAACCTGTAATTCTCATATACTAATGAGAAAAAACATTAATATGTAACTGAAACACTATTTACAGCAGTACATACAAAGTTCATTAACATTTCTATTAATTCTTGCAAAGAAATCAGAAACGCAATAACTTTTAGCTAGATTTACACCACTAAAATTAAAATCCCTATATGCAAGTGGATTTTATTTAACACAAAGATAGGCTACTTGCAAAACTACCATTCACCAACAGTATTTTCCCCTATTTGCTGAGAATCCTTGGAACTCAAAAATAATTCTTCAAAATAAAATTAAATAAAATCCCATAAAAATAATAAACTAGCCAAAAACTCCCCACTAAAATCATGCTGGGATATTAATTATAATTAAATATATTTGATTAACGTAGCATTAACAATAATTAACATATAATTAATAATAACTAAAACCCCCTAACAATCATAATAAGCATTAAATATTCATATTAAATAATGATGCTAATGAAAGATTAGCGTGCTAGCAGCCATTTTCCCTAAAGGCTAATATTTTACTTGATAATTGGAATGTGTTTGTAAGAAAAATAAATTTAAAAAAAGAACACAAGATTTTCCAATACATACCATATATAGTTAAAAAGCAAAATTAGGTACCATTTACATTAATGTATGTTACATGGTTCTAGCTTAACCTCTCATCTGTTGATTTCATGTTTTTTCTGTTTCAGAGGCATGTACTCGTACCAAGCAAACGCCATATCCTGGTAGGGAGCATGCCAGACTTTCTAATGATAAAGTAGAATAGAACTGTGGATGTGCAAGCACTGTACCTCCACAGGTGTAAAGTACCTCAGTAAGAAAATGTGTCCCTCCAGTGGTCCTCCTTTTAGGAAGGAAAAGACAACTGAAAAATTATCTTCATAAAGGAGACAATGTAGGGTAAATTTGCCTTGCATCATCCTTATATATGCTAATTATCTGCCCCTCAAATTTTGGGGTGGTAAAACTGTAATATAGAAAACAAAATTTGATGTGGCCAAGACAAACACAGATGTCAAAACACAAAGGAAGATGGAGATGCCATTTGAAATAAAAATCTCTAATATATACATTTCTTCAGAATTTAATTTTTCCATCATTTCTTTTAATTGGGAGTATAAACAAGTTGCCTTAGAAAACGATGGAGAGTCCCTGTGTGTTGCAACACCACAAGGAGTTTGTATCTTTGATAATGCAACCATGCAGCTTTCTTGTGCAAATCAAGGCTGCAAATGTGCTTACCATAAATGCATCTCTAGATATACAACTTCCCTCTTTTTCCCCTTTGGTACCAGTGCATAAAATAACATAATAAATCTGGAAGCACAGTTTGATGTTATACTATACTGATGTATAAGATATACTGCAACAGATTAACAGTTTTGGTTATAAATATGCAGTGCATGCACACCTTCCCTGAAACAGCTGAAGCATGTGAACATAGTGAGCACCAAGTTCTGCATAGACCAAGCATATTGTGAGTTGATTTTTTTCCTTTTACAGAAAAATCTCCTCGAAGATTCATAAGGGTTTTTGATGGATGGGAGTCAACTCACATTTACTCAGGCTAAACAAATTCTTATAGGCCTCAATTAACTGAAGTAAAGACTTATCTGATTTAATTAGACCACTAAGCTACTTTTGAAGGAAAATCCCTAAACTAGAAAACTGATATAAATGAAGGGCAAAATAACATCAGTAGCAGCATGGAACAGCATGGACATTGCACAGCTGTTTCCTGTTGTACAAAGTCTTCCAATGAAAGAAGTATACTGACAAAAATAGAGGCATTGAGCTCACACATGACAGGTAATTTCATTTCCATGCCAGTATAGGTTTATCTAAAACTCTATTAATAGAAGCACTTTCCAGTAGGATCATGCCTATCTGGGATCCCTGTAGTCCACTTTCAGTACTGGATGATATTTTTGGTCTGCAAATGTTATGATTATACTTATTTTCATATAAAACCCTGAAGATTTAAATAAAAATGCATTTCATCCTTAGAACCAGCTTTTTCACACTATTACCTAGGAAAATTCAAGCATTTCACATTAAAATATAAACCAATAGTCCAAAGAGATAAAACAAAGAAAATCTGGCAACCTGGGGAGGGGGAAAAAACCAAACATGCTCTCAAACATTGAATCAATTACCATCTCCAGCAATCCACTGCTGTTGCCTTCATACCCAGCTTGATTTCCTCAAAGCAAAGTCAAAAAAACAGGAGACACTGCAATCATATTGAAGATTCATGCTTGGAATCTTGGAATCAGAATCATTTAGTTTGAGAAAGACACCAATCATCAAAGTCTAACTTTTGACTGAACATCACCTCAAACTTGGATCATTGAACCAAGTGTCATATCCAGTCACTTCTTGAACAACCCTGAACACTTTTCAAGGATGGTGACTCCACTACTTCCCTGGGTAGCCCATTCCAATTCTTGACAACCTTTTCAGTGAATAAATTCTTCCTGATGTTCATCCTCCCCTGGTACAGCTTGTTCTTGTTTCCTCTTGTTGTATTGCTGGTTGCCTGGCAGAAGAGACCACCCCCCAGCTGGCTACTCCCAGGCAGTTGAAGAGAGCGATAAGGTCTCTCCTGACTCTTCTCCAGGCTAAATATGCCCAGCTCCCTAAGACATTTCTTGTAAGACGTGCTCCAGACCCTTCATCAGCTCCACTGCCCTTCTCTGAGCATTCTCCAGCACCTCAATGTCTTCCTTGTAGTGATAGGCCCAGAACCGGAGAGAGGATTCAAGGTGTGGCCTCACCAGCGCAGAGAACAGAGAGTCAATAACTTCCCTGGTCTGGCTGGCCACACTATTTCTGATACAAGCCAGTATGCCTGGGCACACACTGGTTCATGTTCAGCTGTTGGTGACGAACACCCCCAGGTCCTTTTTCTCTGGGCTGCTTTCCAGTCAGTCTTCCCCCCTGCCTGTGGTTGTTATGACCCAAGTACAGGACCCAGCAATTCACCTTACTGAATCTCATACAATTGGCCTTGACCCATCATCAATCCAGCCTGTTCAGGTCCCTCTGCAGAGCCTTACAGCAAATCAATACTCCCAACCCAACTTAGTGTCACCTGGGAACTTACTGAGGGTGCATTCAATCCCCTCATCCAGCCATCAGTAAAGATATTAGAACAGGACTAGCCCTAATACTGAGCCCTGTGGAACATCACTAGGGACTGGCTGCCAGCTGGATGCAGCACTTAGCTACTTAGCTTTGGACACCAGATATAAACTACCACAGTCTGCAAAGTCTCAGAGGTGGAAGGGTTAAAGCATCAGATTGAGGGTGGGAAGGGGGAGAGAAGGAAGTCCAGGATTTTATTCCCATCACCATTGGAGACACCATTCTTATTTCCATGGAACATAATAAAATGTAGATATGGAAGAAAATAAACCCTTTTCCCACCCAAGCTAGTTTTAAAAGAAAAAAAAAAGACTTGTAATGTAGACTTAGGAAGAAATTACCAGTAAAACTTCATGAGATGCACAGGAAGCACACTGATGACTAAAGCTTAGATAAGTGCAGGTACCATACTCTGCATAAGTTATGCTGTGGACGGGGTATGTATTTCACAGCTTAATCACCTTTGGATCTTACAAATTAAGTGTTGCTCAGCGTGCACAGTAAAACTATACCAAAGGGTTTCCTGGAGTTCTAAACACTATTTCAAAATAATTCAATAAGAAAGCATCTAATGGGAGCAAAGGGTAAATGGGATAGGAGCCTTAACAACATTAACAGGTTTGTAGAAACAGCCCCATCTACCCAAAAGCATAATCAAGTAAAGTGATAGCTATGTTATAATCATCAACATACAAAGTCTCTCTGCATGCTAAGCCTTTGTACTTACAATACAAACCTTTGCACCAGATGTAAAATCTGGCTCCTCTTTTCTGGACTGTGCACTTATGTATGATTTGTTTTCTGTCCATGTGCAATACAGCAGATTTGTAAGGAGAAATTTAAACTTTGTGCATCATGAACTGTACTCACTCCTGCAATGTTAGCTTTTTTTTGTGACTTGCATTTCTCATAGAAAATATTTGTAAGGCTTTGTCTGAAGCGCATTTGAAAATAGACATTCAGATGTTAGTTAGCAAGGGCAGATGAAGTGCAAACAAGACATCTGTCTTTATGACAGTATCTTGCCAATATAAACCTGAACAATGCCACCCCACCATATTTCTTGTTACTATTTGGTATTAAAAATAAAGCCCACATGGTCCACTTCACACCACTTAACTGTCAGGAGTATGAATTACTGTAGCAGGTGGGCTAGTGTGGTTTTAAAAGCAATGTAATACAATCAACTGTACAGTATCAGATTTCAAGGAACGCAAAAGACATCTAGAGCAGAGGCTGATCCTTCAGCAATCCTAATATTGGCATTAAAGTGTTCAAGGTCCCACAGGGACCATTTTATCTTTTGACCTCAGGCTTTAATTGAAACTTTAAACAAAATATATTACCTATTTAATACAGCTAAGCTGGACTCTATCCTTTGTAATGCAAGTTACCATGCCAAGCAAATTAATCTGTGTAACCTTAGCATGTACTTTTTAATTTACATCAAAGCAATATGGTATACAGAAAATAAATACCAAGCCAACCTTATACAGCTTGTTGAATAATTATTTTGATTCTAGTTTTAAAGTTTCAATTTTTAGCTGTTTTGGGTTCGCCTAAGAAAAAAAAAAAAAAGGTTTTATTTCTTGATACAGTGCCAGAGAAACATACGGTTTCTTTAGCTGAGTTGTTGCACACCTGGCAAAATAAATCACAGCAACAGGAGACTAAAATCTTCCCTGCAACTTTTTCACATGCATAAACTTAGAACATCTGATGCTGGTATTACAGCCCTGTATTTTCTACCTTGAGAAAAATGCAAAGTCAAATGGATGCCTGCTTCTTGAGCCCCAATATTTCTTTTTCCCATTAAGATGCAAGTTACAGAGTGTTTTAAAGGATGAGAGTCTGTCAGGCAGACTGACACATCAGAGGAGTGAGTCATTTGGCCTGTCAGAGCAAAAGGCCAATGGATGCAAGCACAGGAAAACTGTAACACAAACAGGGAAAGCAGGTGGTGTAAAGACTTAGCACTGCTGGAGTGCTAATGCTACTGCACTCAGAGTGCTGGAATTCAATCCTGTTTCAGTTTAAACAGTTCATCTCCTGTTTATTCTCTTTCAAGTAGGTCATGTACATCCCATGGAGAAAAAAAACTTTCGAAAAAAATTTCAATTCCATGAATGGTTATTAAAAATTAGAGGAATCACTGTTTCCTTACATGACATGCCAATATGTAGCAATATGTCTGGCACTCAACTAAGCAAAGAGATTGCCATAGAACTGGAATACAGTCAATCACAGTAACAACCATAGTATACAATCCTCAAACTATTCTTGAATTTTATGATAAGCTGTGAAGACTTTTTCCACATTTAAGGAAATGGGAAAGACTACTTGCTTCTGCTACTTCCCAAGCAGATGGGGAGCACTCCCCATTTTCTCCCCCTTCCTCCCCACCAATGAGTGGGGACAGCTCAGTCAGGTTTATGCAGTTGCAAGTGCATGAGACAGAACTGGCCTATTTCAGTTCCTCTAGTCTCCCTTTTAAAGGCAAGAAGTGGGAAGACAAGTTTATGTAAAGCTGTTTATCAAAGAAAGTGTTATAGCGAATGTGTTTATAATTTTGTCTTGAACATCAAAACAGAAATAAACACTCCAGGCGGCTTTCTGATACCCAGTGACACTGCAAGCTGCAAAGCGGATGCACTCCTGATAATGGATGTGGTTGCCTTGTTCTCCTGTCACACACAGAGCAAAGAGAAGACTGAAAAGGTATTTAGGACTTATCTCACCCAACTCGAGCTACTAAGTCTAAGTTAGTCATCTCAGCTCCTTTCAGAGGGGAAGTATGCTTTCAGGGATTATGTGTATAATCATAAATAGATGTCTAAATCAGAAGGGCTTCATTACTCCCCAAAGGTATGATTTTCTTTCCACACTATAAAGAAGCATAGCTCCCTAGCTCTCTCTGTCTTATCACCTCAGGTAGAAGAGACTAAATGCATCCATGTAGGCTTATGCAGACACATCCAGGACAGCTTTGAACAAATCAGCCTGAGTCCTGTTAATACAGTTGCGTTGCATTGCATTCTATTCAAGTCAGTACCCAACTTTAGGCAGCCTCTTGGATTGCTTTTGTGGCATAACCTATAAGCAACACTTTAGCAACCAGTGTGAAGCAAGCTCTGTCTTTCCTGCAAAAGCTGCCATCAGAACAGCAACCAAAATACAAATATAAGCTATGTTAATGGTAAGTTGAAATTCTCAGAGCTCCACAAGGAGCTAAGGTACACTCAGTTGACCATGTCTTGTTATGCCACCAGGACATCCATGAAGTGCTGGCAGCAGCTTAAAGGAAGCAGAAGCTAGAGTATGGGCTAAGGAGAGAAGGAGGAAGTACAGCAGGTGCCAAGCCTGGGCAAAGGACTAAGCTAGTCTTTGTGTTTTTGTGAGTTAAAAAATGCAAACCCCAGGAACAGAGTGAACTTGGACATCACAGACTGTGCTCACAAAGGAAATTGAGAAAGGCCTCCTGAACCTAAAAAAAGCAACCAAAGAAAGGGAAATGTCTGAAAAAACTCATAGGTCATAGTGGCTTTAAAGGTAGCATCTATTCATTGGAAAAGAAAAAGAGTAGCGCAAGCCTGCTTTGCAATGGGATAAGCATTACCTGCTAGAAACAGCACTGGCTAATCTTTTCCAATTTTGTATTCTGAGGAACACTTTTATCAGAATTATGAAAGATGTATCAACACTAAAGAGGGCAGTCAAACTTCAGAGATTTTGCTGAAGCACTGCAGTATTTCAGCAGTCACTATAGCACACTGATAGTAACCTGAGGTTTAATTCACACAGTGGTGACTGTTGATACCATCACCAAATTGATCAGCAAATGCTGACAAATAAAGCTGATAAAACAATTTCATTAAGACTGACAGTGAACAAAAGTATATGTAATAATAATTTTGTGCAGTTTTAGCCATTGGTATCAATCTGGTAAAGCTGAGTGTTCAGGAAAAAGCAACATTCCATTCAACTGTATGAACTAAGACAGTGCTTAGAATGACATTAGATATTTTGTCACTGTGGCAAGAGAACTACTTAACCTAGCATATACATTTACATTTTTCAAATGTACAGCATCAGTTACAACTACAATTTTACTTTTTCCTGTGCCCTAGTACTTGTAAGGTACTAATAAAAGATGCCTTTCCTGAATAAGTAGTCAACAACTGTAAAAGCAAATGGTATCAACCAATACATGCCCTTGTATATGAGGCATTGGCAGGGGGAAACCACACAAAACCCCATATGCTTCCTGTTGATCCTCATTGTTTCCACAGATATTTTTAATTTTTTCACTTTGAACTACTTGAAAGTAAAGGTTCTCCTTTCTATCCCAAACAAGAGGCTACTGGGCCAAACACTGAGATTGCTTCGCAGAAACACATGAGCTTTGAGAGAGAATTCCACTTAACCAGCCCTCTTGTTTTCAGATCTGAGTACTATAAGTAATAATACATATTATCTTCCTTCTTTTATCTGTTTAATGTATTCCATATAAAAATGCAATGAAGAATATGAGGAACTGAAGCTAAACAAAATACACCTCACAGATAAATTGATGTTTTTGCAGCAATCAAAGAACTCCTAAAATTTTGAAGGAGAGATAGCTGGTCCAGGGAGAAAAATAAGAAGAATTCTCTCATTGTAGACATCTTAATGAAAGTACATCAGCTAGAAATAATTTTTTGGCACAACCTAAAAAAAAATAGTACAGCTATCTCTGTGGGTCTGTTTGAACATCTTGTGGGTTTACAAGGCATTTCAATATCTAACACCCACACACGTGTGGGCACATGGGGCCTCCAAAGTAGTGGATGAGAGATTCTGGAGTCAAAGAAAAACACTAATCCATGCATTCTAAATGTAAAACTGCTACACTGACACTCTTAAAGGCATCCAGTGTCTAACAGTCTCATAATTTATTGTACCTTATCCAGCATTGCAGTTGCTGGCATTTAAGCTCTGAACGTAGTTTGGCTTGTACTGAAGGTAATTATTTTTGGGTTTTATTAACCCATTAACTTGAGCACCAGTTGCCTGGATAAGCTCTTCTGTTTCACCCTGACTCCTCAAATATTCATTCTGAAGCACCAACAATGCACTTACCCATCATGTTATATAGGCTCTGTGGTGCAAACTGCCTCGGCATTTTCTGTATTGCTTCTTTGTAAACCGTAAGGGCCTCCTGAAAAGACACACACAGGTGGGAAAACACCAACTTAAAAAGCACCCTTTCTCATATAAAGTAAGACCAAACTATCTTCCTTCCCCAAATGAAAGGTGCAGGGACAGAGAAAACACATTGGCATCAAAAAAGCACAGATAGTGCAAAATTTCTCCTGTTAAAAAGGGTTTTTTTACCTGAATTTTACCAAATTTAGTGAGGCTTACAGACAAGAGATAAAGTTGGTTCCAATATTGCAACTTCTTTTCCAGGCAAAAGTAACAAAGACTTTTTTTATACCTCTTAAAGACTGATGAGTTTATAAGCATAAAATTCTATAGGTTGTCAAAGAATATGGAGTATTACTGAACTGCAGACAAAGGACATTCTGATGATTAACTACACTAAGTGACCTAAAAGAAATTATTGTCTACTTCCAAATAATAACAACCTCACAACTGAGTCCTCACAACAAATAATAACAAAGCATAATCCTCACAACAGGCTCACAGAAAGGATGAGATGCACTATAAAGTCAAGAAAGCCAAAACTGGAATCCCACATTTAGTGATTCACCACTCTGGATGCTTGCTGCTCACAGCTTGCTGTGAGCTCTGCATCAAATAGTCACAGCTTTTAAAGGCTGTAATGACCACCAGGAAGAAATCTGAAGTTTTATATCTCAAAAGCTCTTGTATCTTGCAGATATTGAACTCCAACTCTACACTCTATCATGCTGCTGTTCTCTGTATATATGCATTATCTGTCTGTGTTTTAACCAATTAGTAACTCCATCTGACAGAGCTGGATGCAGCAGATAGATGACAGGGAATCTGTCCAGCTTGTGTATGCCTGATCTTAAACTGCTGACATAACTGTCACGGTCAGGAACAATTTACATGGATCAAAATCACTCACAACTCCTGTTCTGAAGTTTGCCTGACAATGCAAAGAGAAGAATGAATTTCTTTCAAATACTGCTAAAGGTCAAACCTCAAGTGAATGTCCAGTTTCAGTTAAGTTCATCAGGGAAAATGGAGAGGAATCACAACAGTCATAGTTGCATGTTTAAATGAGGTGGGATGGTTTGGGTGCAGTTTATCGTTACAGTAAAAATATCCAACCCACATTAGCACTTAGGTCGAGTTATCTGAAAATAACACACAGTAGGATGTTTTTAATCACCAAAGTTTTAAATTATTTCAACTGGGTCTTATTTTTGGAGACTTAAACGAAAGCATAATTGCACTTTTCCAGCTAAAGATGGACTTACTGTGTTTTGAATTATAATGCCTCTACACTTTAGGTTGACTGGCCTTTAATCGGGTTTTATCCTTGCATACCCATATGTGTACAAAGCCAAAAACCAATGAACTAACACATATCAGATGTGACCACTGTTAATGTTGACTCTGACACGAGAACATGATGCTGTTAATTAATAGCATTTACACCAGTGGCTGCAGAGAACAAATATTCTTTGTAGACAATACTAACCTTGATCTGGTGAAATTCAGTTTATGTATGTGATATATTTTTAAAGTCTGGGTGGAAGCAGTACATATTATTTGTATACAAAAGTTTTATAAATTTATTATATACAAATCTGGAGTCTTACCTCATAGTGTCCTTGTTCATGAAAAAGTTTTCCTAAGTTATAAAGACAGCTGGTAACAGAGCTTTTATGAGCATGAGGATCTTTCAGATTTTCATCAGGGATCTCTGAACACTTCACAAAAGTCCTTCTGGCTTCCTCTGTCTTCCCTTGGTTCATCAGGATGATACCAGTATTTAAATAGGCAGCTGTGAAGAGCGAAAAAATGTTACCTTTTAATGGAGTTCTATTATGCTATCTTGCATTTCAATTCTAAGTAGTATCTGGTAGAGATCCCACAGTTATCTTATTTGATTTGTGAATAACATAAAGCACTCATTGGTGTGAGTGTAAATGTGTAACATATGTGAACATATAAAAGGCAGAAGTTCAGAGGCAAGGAAAGAAGAAGGTGACTATAAAGACTGAGGGAAGGAATCACTGGTTAGGCAGAATGTTCCATTTCATTCCTCTTTTTAGGACTGTATAAAGCATATAGGACCACTGTTTGAAGTGTTACAAAAATATACATATACATGAAAACATATATACATACAGAGAAGATTAAATACATACAGATGCTGACATACACTAATATATATATCTCAAATAGCACCACTTAATTTTGGAACCTATTACTGGCAACACCCAAATGATTATTCTCCATTTTCCCCAGTCAAGAAAGAGAAAATGAAAGGATTTCAAAAATATTTGTATTATTCACTCACATAAATATCACGGACTGGCTGTAAGAAACAGAAAACAGGAGCCTGAAAATTTGGGCAGTAGTATCTGTGACTCAACACCCCAGATGAGAAGCATTTTAAGTTCTAGTAGTGCTGCTAAGTGTTAATTCATTATCTGCTTCTTTCAACTTTCACTTTTACTAATAAACTGCTTTCAAGGGCACAGTTTCACCTTTTGCTTTCTCACTTAAAAGCTTCTAAAAAAAAGGAAGTGTTAATAAAGAGTAGGAAATTTTTCTATGAAAACTATAGTCAATATTATACAAGCTTGTATAGTTAAAATACTTACAAGCTAGTGTGGGTCTGCTACCAATTGCCAGTTTATAGTAATGCAATGCCTCTGAAAACCTGCTGTTTTCCTGAAGTAGTAATCCTCTGCATAAGGGAAAAAAAAAAGAAAAAAAAAAAAAGGAAAAGAGAGAGTGAGGTGTGAGGTTACTACAAAGAGTAACTTGAAAACAAATACTGAAAACCTGGGTAACAAAGATAAATGTGCTTACTGGTATTTCAGAGATACAAGCATTCACTAACACTTCAGTGCGAAAATTATTCAATGTATAAAGATGAATTCATAGACATCAGGTGCATCCATATGGCTTTAACAAAGCAGATGTTAAACAGAATAGTTTTGGCTTTCTTGGAAACCAGGAGATTCATTTACTCAGTTGAGAAAATGTTAGCCTGCAAGCCTTTTTAAAGTGGATAGAATATGATGGAGCTACTTGTAAATCATTAATGATTGGCCTGGCATCTTGTCTGTGTCGCCCTGATCTTTCACAATTTTCTCAACCTTCTGAAATGTTTTCATAATTGGAGTCAGATTCTCAGAGTTCTCACACATTTTCATGTAAACAAAAAGAATGTTTATCTAACACTTTGCTGTTGTTTACATTCCACTCTTGGGGAGGAGAAAGATAAGACTTCTAGTTTGACCAGTGTGGTTGGAGAGGTGGCAACCTCATTCTCCAATCCGTGGTCATTATCCAAAATCTATATAAACTGTAGTAACAAAATAAACTGCCCCTTTTCTTCCTTTCCTGACCTGGTGGTGTGCGTGTGTTTATTGCGTGTCCTATAGTGACAGTCTTGACCTGAAATAAGCAGGTCTTTTTCAAATGCATGATAAAGTTAAGCACCCAGCGCTTCACATGTTAAGGACTCTCCTTGTTGAGCAATTTCACTGGATTATTCACTGTACAGCTAAGCACTTGCAATAGTTCTTCCAGTATTCCTTATACTCTGAACAAATTTACTAACTGAAGAGGTATTAAAAATTATACTGAATACTTTCAATTTCATAATAGATGGTGTTGAACTTAGCTTTCAAAACAAACATCCGTGTGAATTACAATTTATACCAGCCACCCACAAATTTCTGAGAAGTGATCTGGACATCATTGACATGAATGTATACTGTATACTTAAATGAAGGCCCAAAGCATTACAGCTTTAAGAAGACTGAAAAAGAGTATATACAAATACATTAAACCCAGAATGATTGAAAAATCCTTAAAAGTTAGTCATTTCAGAGTGGAGACTCAGACCTCAGTATCCAGGGGTAAACATCCTTTGTCATGTAACTCAAAATATCCAGGGGAACACAGCTCTTCCTCCAAGCTGGAAGCTGTACCATATTTATTTGTAGTTTCCCTAGCCTACAGCAATTTTCTTTTCTTCCTCTATGCTTTTATCTGCTGATAGCTTTTTGAATTGCAAAGAGCTTTGAATTCTTTTATTTATCTCCAGTCTCAAATCAGAGATTTTATTTCCCTCTAACATCTCCAGAAATCTTTTTGAATTAAACCAGTAAAATTCAAGGGATGAAAAGACAAGGGCAATTAGCTAAAGCAGTCACTATCTATGTAGTTTGCTTCTTGCCACTGGGTTAAGATTTAAGAGAATTGAGGAATATATCCTCCTTTTCTTCTATACAATCCTATCAGCATCATATGACCTCACTTTAAAACTGTTTCCCAATAAACTTCAGATTAGTAGTAAATAATTTTTAATATTAACAGAACGTACATTTAGTAGGTACTTGCAGTAAAGTAAGCAGTAAGGGAATAGATTCAGGATACTTTTTGGCATGGCACCAAGGCTCAGTAACTACTGTCAGGTACCTTGCAAATAGCAAGAGGTATGATCATCAAGCTAGAAATAACACTTTCTAAATTTTCTAGAAATTGAATTTTGTTTACTCTAAAAAATTTTATTCACTGTCCTTACTTCAAGGAAGATTGATTATGGTACTTTTATCCTGTTTGCTGTTGATAGCAAGAGAATCAACAGAAAAAAATTAGGTGCATGATCTGACATTTAAGCTGCTTCTTAATTTTTTAAAAAGCAAAAACATTCTCACACACAATTTTGAAACCATTTATCTAAGAAAAATTTAGGTCTGGAATAAATAATGTAACATATTGAGAAAAGTAATACAATAATTGGTCAACTTCAACAAAACAAATTGCTTTGGTATGTGAACATAATTTGTGGTTTTGTGATTAAAAGAACTTTTATTTGCAATTATTACAAATTAATCTTTTGCATTCACTACATGCTCTAATACTGACACTTTTGATTTGATACTTGGGACTTTGAGGTGGGTTTTTTCTTAACTTCTCTTCCAAAAGACATTTTTCTTTTAAAAGCTGTTCCATTGTCAGTCTGTCAGTATGTGTGTCTCTCTCACATATATAACCCAAGCAGCTCAGATGAAGGACTGAGTGCTGAATTCCACCTAGTAATTAGTGTTTTATTTGTATTTGTTATGAGTTTGGGAGAAGAAAGAGAAAAAGAATATAATCTTACCAAGGCATGAAGCCGCTTCTTCTTATGAAATTGGTCCTGACTGATCACTAGTTTTCACTGTGGATTCTGGCAGTACAAACATTACTAGATTTATGAGTGGCCAGTTGTAGTTTGAGATGCAACAAAGTCAGGAAAAAACTGACTTCTCCAGATGCAGTCACATCCCTCAGCTGGAGTTCACACTTTGCAGGCACTGCAGTTCCACTATCTCACCCCTCCCAGTGGCCAGGGCACTTGGCTGATAAGGAAGTGCCCACCATAGCCAGGAGCAGATCTGTCCTTGACATGCCTTTCACTTCTTTGCTTACACTACAAAATGATAACGGCTCTTTGGAGATTTTTGGCAAAGGGGAGAAGGAGCAGAAAGACCACAAAGACACTAATACAGTGAGAAGCATTGGACATAAGCCACAGGTGGAGCAGAGCAACTGACACATGTTGAGTATGTACCTAACTTTTGTGGTTACAAAGACATAAAGCCTTCCTTTTTCCTTACTCAAAGATGAACAAAAGAAAGAACATCCTTGAAGTAAAGATGCTTGATACAAGAGTGAGTTCAAGTGATAAACTTGGATGAAGACCTTAAAGTCTTTCTGGCACTTTTAACTTTCTAAAGTTACTAAAAATGCCAAACTAACTAAATAAAAAAGCATAACCACACAATGCCCCCACAGAAAAACAAAACGCAGGAACAGCTGCTTCAAGTTGATACTTCCAAAACTTATTATTCTCTCCAGCTCACCTTCCCAGTTGTAAGGCAGACAAATATAAATGTTAAATGAAATATACAACTTTTGTGCAAAGACAGTTTACTGACATAACTGGAATAATGTGGCTTTTATAGTTTAGTAAGACAAGTACCGTGAAAAAATAAATGAACATGAAGATCTGTGTGGGTGACCACACACTGAAATAGATTGTCCAGAAAGGCTGTGGAGTCTCCCTCACTGGAATTAGTCAGAAATTGTACGGGCACAATCTTGTGCTATGTGCTCTGGGATGACTCTGTTTGAGCAGGGAGGTTGGGCCAGATGACCTACTGTGGTCCCTTCCAACATTACACATTCTTTGATTCTGTGAAATACATGAAGACATAAGTATTTGGAAAAGAAAAAGCTACTTAAACCATGGGACACGCAGTGGACAGTTATAAACTGTCCATTAATTAATTTAGGATTAATTAGAAGACGAGTTCTAACTATCATAAGTAACAAAATTCTGGAGCCTTATAAGAGGAATTTTTTTTAATTTTGCCTGCATTACTTCTAGCTACTTTTACAATAACTTATGAAATGGAGGATATGTGATGACTGCTTGCAGGAGCAACAGACTTCTCCAAGTGACTTAGGAAGTGGCTCAGAATCCTGTTTTTTAAATACGAAAAAAAGAAAAAAAGAGAAGTAAGTTCTATCTGGAAATGTTGCATTTCTGTAGATTGCTCATTTAGTTCATGCAGGAAAACACCTCCCCCCAAATGAGATGTTTACAACCTCCCTGAGTTCTTTAGGCTGCCAACTTTAACTTTCTTGCTTCACCAACAATGAAAAATCTTCCTGTCTTCCTCTTCTGCTTTGGTTTTGACCGAAAGTCACTCAATACTAATGGCACAAAAATGTTTCCAGAGACCAGAAGGCAGTCACAGAATATAAATAAGCAGTCAATGGTCTATGGTCTTTCTCAAGTTTCATAATAATTTCTTCCTGTTGGTAGTTCCTTTCTAGTCAGCTGGTCTGCTTATAAAGCAAACTCCTCAGTGATTAAAACTGGCATAAATTGGCCAAGTACAATACACAGGAACTGCAACTGTCACAGTAAACATCTGTGTTAGTGAGATATTTATAACATTTTCAACTCAGGTACAACACTGAAACAGTTAAATCAATTTTGTTTACTGGTTTATAATAACTAATACAGGGTCTGTTAGCTATTACTTGGCCATGACTGTGGTTCTTCTGTGCCTCAAGCTACATTTGATTTCAGGTGGGATTGTCCATAAAGGACTGTATCTACCTAAATGCTGCACTGGCAAACAAAGAACAGAATGGAAGAAAATCCTCGTTTATTCCCCACACAGATGTGTCTCCAGTCACACAGCACGAGTGGATGTGCTTTGCCTAAGGCAATTCTTTCGCTGTCTTTTGCAAGACTAGTAGGTAGAAAGGTAGGTATGGATGCTACCACAAAACATACTTTTTTAATCAATAAAAAAACAAAAATACAGAGAATAATTATTGTCTTTGCAGAACTCACTAAGTAATCTGTCACTCCAGTAGTAAAAAAACCCCAAAATCAAAACTAAACAATCACCCCCAAAACAACCCCTTGTTTTTCAGACAGCACAGTAAAACTGTTATGTTCTCCCAGATCCAGGGAAGAGCTTCCTAAATGCAAGCAAACTGGTCAGCTAATATATCCCTTTTTTTTTTCCCCTGTTACTGGCAGAGTTTGGTTGGGAATACTACCCTTTCAGGACCACATCAACTTGCACAACCCGTTTCCTTGACAGAGGGAGGGCTGCCATGAGGATGAGGAATAGCACTGCTCCTGTCTTTCTCCCTGCTCTGGACAATGAGCAGTGCTGTACTGTGTCTGCAGTCCTCAAACCAGATGCCTAGTCCCTCTCATGTCAACAACAGCCAACATAGATAGAGAGCTGAACAGAACTTCCTACAAGAGGGGTCTTTCTTGAAACTAAATGGCAGACACAAACCACAATTTTCCTAATTTTATAAAATGGTGGAAGTTTATGTAAGGACTCTAAGTGCCCACAATTTCAAATACTGAGACATGTAATTGAATAGCTAGGTCACTGAATGTCTTTCACCTCTCAGTATGACTTTGAAAACTATCTGCTTTTTCTATCTGTTTCTAACTTCATATAGGCCCTACAAAACATCCCAGAGCAGTTTTCCACTGCAGGAAACCATGAGTCACCTGAGTGACCTTTGGGTGCTACCTCAAGAAGCAGTCTGACAACACAGAAATATTTTTATCAAGGCATCTTTGGTTACTGAAAGACTCAAATTTTAGCTGCCATCTTTGACAGAAGAAGAACTAGCTGGCCAAGCAGAGATTAATTCCAAAGAGGTTTGCAACAAGTTTGCATTCACAGCCAAGAAAAACAATAACCAAGTACTTAGACACCAGATGACACATCCTATTGGCTTTTTAACTCAACATCCTGAATGATAAATACTACTGGGCTATCAAGGAAGAGGAACCATAACCTTGACCTGTTTCCTACTAGGTGGTTGTTGCAGGAACTTTGTCTGAGGAAGGTTCAACCACAGTTCAGCACAGGTTTGTAGGTCAGCCTACTTTCAGTTTTTTGTCTCTGACAAGGAGCTTTTTATGCCAGCATCCCTAAAAGGCAGAGAACACATTTTCCAACATATACGCCTAACAAAAACAGACAAGGAATAATTTTGCTTATACTGATTTTTATCTAAGGATGCAGAGTTAAAATTTGCTTGTAAAGCACTGCAATCCTAGACTTTCTAGCATAGATAGTCCTCAACAGTGGCTGAAATTTCTAACACAAACATTAAAAAAATTCCACATTTATTGATATACTACCCTAAGTTTTCCATTGTAAAATTTATTGAAATTCATAATCCAACTTTATCCAAAGAAATTAAATTATTTGAGAAACAAACTTGTACACACAGTCCTATATCAGTACAGGCAAAATGAGTTGCTTCAGGAAAGAAGAAAGGGGATGGTTGATTGCTAGGAAATAATTTTTTACAGGCCCTGGATACTCCAAAATTACAACATTCCAAGCAATTAGTATAATTTTAAAGGAATATTCAATATCTATGTCAGATTGAGAACATGAGAAAATCAAGGCAAGAGGCATTACTAATGTGGATGACAAAAGAATACTCTAAGCACAGCCAGGCCTAAACACAAGTGAAATAATATATGCAAAACTGTCTTTTACCTGATAAACAATTTTACTTTAGACACTAATCATAAGCAATTTGAAACAATACAAAAAACCTCACAAGCTTTAGGTAATAATCATTAAGGTAACAAAGACTGAAAAGCCAAAGCAAACTAGTTTGGTTTTAATCTACTGAACATTGCCTGGTTTGAAAGAATAAACTATCATTTCTCTACAGCTCTGTCCTTGGTACTTCACAGTATTAAAATAAATGGTTTTCTCAGTTAAAAAAAAAAAAAAAAGCAGATAAAGATAGGTCATTTCATGCTGATTTACTACCCTATGAAATTTAGTTGAAATCAGTGGAGATACATAGCTTTGAGAACACAAATATAATATATTCATAATCACGCAAACTTTCAAATGTAGATTTATGTAGTTATGTATTAATGCATTTTAATTTTTTTTAAATAGAAAAAGCAGCTGTAACTCAGAGCCATAAGGTATAAGTCAAAAAACAAAAATACAGCACTGAATTCAGCCATTCATCTAGTGTATTAAATTCTTCGGATGTTAACGTATTAGTAGTAAAAGTCTAAGCTAACCTCACATTTAATTTATTGAAAAAGAAAGAAAGACATCAGACTTCTGTTTATGTAATTTTCTCTTTGATTGTTATCCATTAAAATTGTGAGTTAAGCCTTAATAATTTGTTCTTGAGCACAAAGTACTTGCATTTGTTACTCCTATGAGTGAATACGGAGCTGCATTTGCCAATGAATTTGCATGAAATACTGAGGCATAGGTGCTTAGAAACAAAAATGACCATGTGAAACACATACAATTCTTCTAAGTAACTATAAAGAGACTTTTTTTCCTGGACTTCTATGGAGTGACTGTTTTAGTTTCAAAGGCACATACTGAAAACCAAAACCAGCAAAACTGACTGGTCTCTTGTAAGGACATATAAGACACATTTTCCATTACAGAGGATTTTTGTAAAAGGGTCCCACAGAACTTCATGCCAAGGATGGGTTTAATTTGCAAAGTAGTTCTTCAGGATTTGTGTTGAAAAGAATCAATTCATATGTGTAATATCAAAGGACCATTTATCATCTATTTTTCATAGTGGATATTGAAGCATCCAACACTGAAAAAGCCTACAAAAAGAAAAAATGAGGCAAGCGTTTTCAACTGCTGTTGAATTACTGAAGATTTTGTAAAGCTTGTTTAGAAAACTAAGGGATTCTGTTTTATTCAATGTAGAAGTAGAAAGGCTAAGAATTAAACTTTACTTCTCATGTCATATATATTCCAACCAGCATTTTATTTAAAATCCTTCTGCACAAATTCAGTAGAATTTCAAAAACTTTTTTGTTCAACAGAGATGAAGGTTTATAGACATATATTTTGTGTATCAATGGAAAACTGGAAGACTAACAGCTTATTCTGAGAACAGCAAGAAGACTGAAATCTGATTTCTTTTATGTCCCTGTCTTTATCGTCCAACCCCCTTTCCTCTTCTTACCCCAGTATTAAGTTCAGCTTCTCTCTACAACACAGTAAGAGACAAAAGTACTGTACAGGCATACAAAACTTTACAGTTATAATTTTCACCTTCAAAATGACAGCATATAGAAAATTTACACGTATAATTCTTGTCACTTTATGTCATACAATCTTCTACTGGGTTCAGAAGTCATTTTTTAAATGTGAGCAGAAGACTCCTCTTGAAAATGTTTTTCATACTCCTCCCTGCCTAACAGAGAGGGAAATTCTGAGCATAGATGTATTTGTGCAACTAAATGATTGGTAAAAATACACATATTATGGAATATGGAATTCATTTTGGAACAGGAATTCTATCATGAAATTATTTTGAATTTCATTAATTCAATTCATTTGCTCAACTGACAGGCAAATTAATGAAAGGTCAACTTCTTCCTTTTAAACAAGGAAAAATTCGTAAAAAAACCACTATTATTTTAAACTTCATTTTCACATATTATAAGCAATCATTTTAAACTGGACTTACAGGCAGAATATTATTTTTTGATTGATTGAGTTGAAGAGGCCTACTATTTGAATGCAGGTTTTGCACACTTTACCTTACAGTGACACATATTATTTTCAAACGGCTACCTATGGAATGGCAGTCACCTGGATTCTGTCCTCCACACCCATCACAAGACAAGAGCATGTGGCTGGTGAGGTGACCAGCTTGTCGTGCAGCAGAGCCCCTCTCCGAGGGCTTGTGCTGGCTGGGTCACAGCAGGAGGGGCAGGAAGGGCCAGGGCTGGCAGGACAAGCAGTGCTGAGTGGGACACAGGCCTGATGCCCAGCTGGGACAGCCAGGGAATCTGTCCCTCCCTCGTGGGACACACAGCAGCTTCCCATCTCAGTGAGAAACTTGGCACGATGCTCACTTCTGTCTTCATTATTTGGCTCATTAATGAGATGGGAAATCTTTTCCCTGATGAATAATTATTTTGATGCTCATGGTATTTATCTTCTTACTCACCCTTAACAGGGTTCAAGTAATTAAACTTTATTTAACCTATGCTGCTTTGAAGTCAGTCACAGGAGAAAAGTAATTTGTTGTTTCAACATTCCAGACCTCTGGAGCTAATGGAAGGGTATTGGCCTATGCTCAGAAGTGCTTATACCCACTCTGCCCATCAAGTGTTACTCAGACTTAAAAAAGAAGTCTAAATAACACCTCACAATTTGAGTATCAAACAGATGGAGGGCACCAGCTCACAACTCATCTATTGGTACTTTGTTTAGGGTAGGGTTTTTTTCTTCTTTTGAAACAAACAGATTTTTATGGCACCTTGTCCATACCGATTGTGTGAATATACAATAATAATGACCAAGAAAAAATCCTGTCCACCCCATAGTTTAAGGAGCACAGTTAATGAAATGACTATTACAAAGCAACAAATAACATTGTCTCCATTTCCAGCAAGTAAATCAGTAGCTCTATTCACAACAGGTTTCAAAGACAATTCAACCCCAGGAAAGCCACACATACTTACAAATTATAAAGCATATCAGCCATGTTGCTGCGGTAATACAAGGCATTTCTATAGGCGCTTTCAGCTTCAGAAATCTTGCTCTGGCTCTTGAGAACATTTCCAAGGTTACCCCATGCTGTCAAGAGGAGAAAACAGTATTCAGAAAGAGCTACAATCCAATTACACACGACAGAGTATGGAAGTATCAGGAAGTTTCTCAGGGAGACAAACCCCACAAAGAAACTATTTTTATGGAACAGGAGGGGAGGAGGTTGGTTATTTTTTTTTCCCCAACTCTCTGGTTCTCTGCATCTTACTGTGAGACTCATATTTCATAGAGGTGATTTACATGCACTCTGCATGCATATAGCTTTCGGGTGGGAAAAGGAAGTTTATTACAAAAATATGTCTCTAGAAATTACTGTAACAAAGGGAGAGGACCATTTTACTTCATAACACTTATACATAAAAATCTCCAGAGTCAAACATGGATCTGAGGCATCTTTCTAGTTTTCACTCTTTTTTTTAAGCCTATTGACTCTAAACAGCAAGAAAATTTACCAGAGTAGACATAGTCCTCACTGAAGTATTAAAATTTGACATATGACACAGGAATTGAAAGAACAGTTAGGTAAGTAACTAGGATTAAAAATATGCCATATGGATATACTACACAGATCACTAAAATGCATTTTTTTCTACTAGAAAAACATTTGGATCCTTTCCATACAATTTATTATGTTACACAATGTGCTTTTATAGCCCATCTATAAAGGACTTTAGGTAAAAAATTGTTTAAAGCTCCACATGTGCTCCCTCGGCAGTTTTGTTGAGTGGCACAAAAGCTACTTAAAAAAGGAATTGGAACTAACATTTTATGAAAACACAACCTCTGCTACTCAGAATTTAGGAAGCTAATTTAACGGGCATTACAATTACAGTGTGCGTGAATATGAAAAAAAATGCTTATAAATGCAAAGTTGTTCCATAAAAAAGTTCTACTCCCACACTTTTTTAAATGAAAGAAATGAATGAAAAGATGATGTGTGTCCTTTTCACCAAACACAATATATGTCAGACTATTCCTCCCTCCAGATGCACTTAAACATTAGCTTAAGTAGCAACTAACTCCAATACTTCAGTCAAGCCCCTTTTTTTTTTTCAAGACTTTGCATCAGTTCTGACTAATGCAAAATTTTAAGATAGGTTTAATATAACACTGCCATGCAGGTTGATAATTGAGATAGGCACTTTTTTTCCCTCAGAAATTGCATCACTTTCAAGCTGCTGTGGTTTTTTGCAGAATCATTCAACCACAGGGATGGAAACAGCAGCAAATACAGAATTTCCTCTGAGTAGAATAAACTAGTCATTGCTGGGGGAAAAAAAAAAATCAATAAATTCATTTAGAATTCATAAAAATCATGTCATTCAACTGAAAACAACATATTCTGTAAATCAAAGAAAGAAAATAAGAAAATAAATTTTCTGTAAGAAAAAAACCTACTGCTTCAGTGAGTCAATTCATTTTAGCTTAGTATTTAATGAGAAATAATTTATCAATATTGATTTATCAATAGAACAAAAAAGTCACAAAATGTTTCATCACTTTGAAATACAGCTGCTAAAACTATTCTCAGGTTCACTCAACTTTTACACTTGGCTAGCATTTATGAAGAACTCTGAAATTTTCCCATTACTGCTACTCTTCCGTTTTTATACAGAGATAACACTTTGGAAGTACCAAAGAAAGTGACTAGCCAGTCTTAGACAATAACCCTGGGAAGAAAAACACAGACTATATATGATTTTTTTAATAATTTGTGAAAATGTAACCTTATTTTGCTTCTGCAGCAAACAAGCATCCAGTTTCCCATAACTGTTTTCACTCCAATCTCCCATAACAGAGCATTACATCAAATGACCATTTGAACTATTGATAACAATTTCCTGCCACATAGTTTACTCCCAACCATTCTGAAGCTCAGTAAATGAAAGGATGTATAAAAGGATGATTCTGTCCATCTTTTCATCTGTTAGACTGGAAAGACACTGTTAACACTGTTCAGTGTAATACTTTCTCCTCTACACTTCATTTCATGCAATAGGTACTAACAGTTGTCTGAGTTAACATAATTTTAAGATAATATTTTAATTTACATTTTGCAAAATAATCTGGGTCAAGTTTTTTCATATCAATCAATAATTAATCTACATTATTTAATTTCTAATTGGTTCCATTTAGACTTTTGCCTAAACTTGTAAAACTGTGAATGATTAACCTTATGTGATGCACTAGAAGAAGTGAAAATGGCAGAAAATAGCAAACATAAAACATGATAATCTGACAATTTATCATTAATGGAAACTTGAAAAGCAAGGTCTTTTCATTTATTCAAGCGATATAAATTTGATATAAATATTCACATCTATTTAAATACAGAACTAATTAGAAGAATGGTCTAGCTCTGGCTGGTGATGAAGCTACATAGAACATGTGTAGAGATGATACCCATACACCCTAGAAGATACAAACAGCTAATATCTCAGCAACCCTGTCCTCTTGGGTTTTGGTATCTGAGGAAGAATAAAACAGGATGGTAAAACATGGAGAAGTGGCTACAGGAGCTACTCATGGACTTTCACTCCTGCTTTGTCTTAAGTAATGCAACTAACCTTAAGGGAAGAAAACCCCTAAGTAAATCCACATTCCTGTTAACAGCCCACCCTACAACTTCAACTAAATTCTACCACTCAACTATTTTCCATCTCTACACAGAAAGAAAAGAAAAATTAATATTCTTAAAAGAAAAAGAAACTAGGTCAGTAATTCTAGAATTTACAATGGATGTTTATTCCAATTATTCTTTATAAATATTTTCAATATAATATCTCTATTAGCTAACTAGCAAAAGGGAACATTTAACATTCAGACGATACTAACGTGTACATATATATGACATTTTAATATTTAATTAAAAATTCAAATTTCCCCATATTGAAGACCCTATTTGCACAAGAAAAAAAGGAAGCTGTGAATGAAAGAGCTTTGAAATATTTACTTTTTGCCTGTTGCTTAATTCCCTGTCCACAAACAATGAGACCAAAACAGACCCAGATCTTTAAGAAATAATATTCCATCACAGCATGGGAACAAATGTAACATTCACATCTTACCTACAAAACAGTCAGTTCCATTCAAATTTTACTTAACTGCTTAATTTTCCATAGATCATACTCAGTATTACTAGGCATATATTAAAATTAAATCCATTTCATCACCTTTATCGTAAGTCAATTATAAACTGAAGAATCTCCTAATGCTTGAGAAGTTCTATGTTAGTTACATATCTTTGCAGAAAAATTAAACTTTTTAAAGGGATTTTGTTCTTCTGTTTGTTGTTTGGGAATTTTAAAAAATAAATAGCAGAAGAAATTATGCAGTGCTACATAGGAAAATAAATAGTTGTTTAAGTGTTATAATTTTGGCCATATCAAACTAGACCTCTATTAAACTTTAAAGATTGCATTTATGCCACCTTGCAGTGAGAGTAGGTCAAGTTCCCAGGCATTAAATTGCTTTCAAAATGAAAATGAATATAACAAATGTTAGTTTTACATTTAACATGCTTAACTTCTCAACTACCTCAGTGAAACTGATGATTAAGATTTAACAAGGCTGAAAAATACCAGGCTGGAATATTAAACCTTCTATAAGCACTTTCATTCTGTAAGAATGAAAGACAACAGCAAAACAAGAACAACATTGTCTAATCTAATCTGCCTGGATTAAGGAGCAATTTTTTTAAAAAAACCCATTAAACTTCCAGCTTGCAACTGAAATATGAAAACAAGTGAGAAATAGAAATGAATGTGTACAAACATCTTCATTTAAACAAAATGCTCCCTTTCTACTGAATCAAAGATCATGCTATGCTATTCAGTGAAATGAAGATAATAAAGCAAGTGTCATAGAAGAGCAGTCAGATGGGTTAAAACCATGTATGTTGATTTCTTGCTTCAAAAGTTTGCTTTCAATTAAAAAAAATCAAAAATCATTAGCAAAAATAAACCCAAAGTATTAAATCCTGATTCCTACCTGGCATCCCTATGTAATCCATGAAAATTAGGTAATAATGAAATCTATTTGGAAACTGCCATTCTATTAATACACCTGTTGTCCAAACACTTCTGCTGAAACACAAAGAGGAAAAAATCCAACTAGAATTGTCTACTAAATCACTCAAATACATCCTGGTAAACGTTTAAAAACAGCATAGCAAAGAAAAGGAAAATGCTGCCTTTCCTTGTATGTTATGAAAACATACTTGAAAACCAATGAAAAAAAAATGCAAGACTTTAAGAAATTTGATACATAACATTCAGTATTCACATGAAATTATTGAAATTTGGTAATACTGTTCTCACCTTATGCTATCAGACTTACTCAGAAAAGTTAATCCACAAATTGATGAATGCATTAAGGAGCATGAAATAGATTATTATTTGAGTAAAACAAACTACTTGAACCAAGACTCAAGTACTTAGGGAACAGCCCAGCAATTTGTAATCAACTTGTCAGCAGTTCTAAACCAGAGCCTTTAGTTCACAGAAAAATGCACATCAAGCCAAGAAAAACCTCTATGGAGCTTTACAGATATTTGTGTATTATTTGTTATTCTTTAGCTTGCAAAATTAGAAACAGCAGATTCAGTTTGCATTCCCTCTCTTTAAAATTCTTCCATATTTCTTCTGACTTGTCTATGAAAAAGAAGCGAAGAACTACAATCTCTAGTTTTTCCTTCAGTAGTGTTTAAGGATGAAGTGATGCTGGTCCAGAAAGAAAAGGGGGGGAAACAGTTTCACCAACAGAGGAATGACAGGCTTCCCCAAGAAAACCTCTGAAAGCTCAACTACACATTCATAAAAACATAATGAAAAGAGTTCAACAGCTAGAACAGTTTTTCTACAATACAGAACCACTACTACTCACAACGAAAGCCAGAAGATGAACTAGATCATGTTATTAAGTGATTTGAGAATGGAAGAATTTATCTCAATGCTACAGGTCACTGCTTTCAAAGTGGAACAGTTTTTGCATAATTTCTGTACTGTGGTTTGTGTAAGATAATTTATTTACATTTTTCCTTAATTTCAAAGCAATAATTTTTTTCAAAATATGCAATAAATTCATGCATATAATTTGCAATAATTTTCCTCTAAAAACTTCACGTGTTAATAGAACATTTTGATCAACTTATCTCCTTTTACTAACTCAACCACAAAATTGCCCAATTTCTTGTTTTCCAAAGAGATAATGGTTTCTACATAACCATAATTTGTGTTTAATCTACTTTGCACATTGATTTTTTTTTAATATCAGTCAGTAGGTGGTCATTTTGAGACAGATTGTGTTAGAGATCTATCACCTCTTAACTTTTACATATTCTTCTATTTATTAAGGTTGTTATTTAGATCATTCGTTCAACAGTTCATTTGTTGATCAATTGCAGGGCTTTTGTAACGACAGCAGGTGAAAGAAAAACAGAATTGAAAACTATGCACTGCTTTGAAAGCTATCCAGCAACATGTCAGCATGGGTACTAACCAACTCACATTTGGCAGGCAGTGCTTTGGTTTTGTTTCTCAGTGCTGAAACCCTGATGCAAATGAATGTGAATGCATGATCACTGTTCTACTGCTGATACACCCCCTTCACCCCCTGTGTTACAGAAAATTAATTCTTCCTCCTCAAAGGATAGCAGACTGACTCTGGCAGCTCAATGAACCTGAGAGATGAGACTGAGCAGCTGCTAGTGTTCTTTGGCTTCACCATTACCTACCACCTTACAGCCAATCAGGTTCTGACACAGCCTCCCTCACACTAAAATGATTTTTGTGAAGAGTATGGTATCAATCAGACAACTAAACTGATCCAAGTCAGGGAAAACAATGAGAAAAGGATGACCACGGTACATTTAACAAGTAATCTACTCACAGTCCTGTTCACAGCAGAGCCCAGTGACATCTTTGCACAGCTTTGTTAGCTAAGCAGGCACTGCAAGCGTGTGAACACCGTAAGACATTACTGCCACAAAGTTCCCATTCCATGAAACTTCACAACAGTCAGGAACAGAGCCGTGAACAGTGCTGACCTGAAACTCTCATTATATGAGGAACTGTATTTTATAGAGGCAACGGATATAAATCATGCAAGAAAATGAAAGGAGGACAAAGGAGCAGAAAAATACAAGTGCAGTAAGAGAACCTATCTGGATATCCCAGTCATCTCAGGATGAGCCCTGAGGAACTCTTAAAAGCCTCATTGTGACTAAGGCAAAGAGGTGGCCATGTATTAAATTTGTCAAATTATGTAACCTTCTTAAGAGTAGGCTTCTAAAAAAAATTATCTATGATACACTCAAAATTATCACTTATGTCCCAAGTGATGAACTGCAAGCCAGCCTCTTGCAGCAATGGTAGGGGGCACTGAAATGTCAGCCCTGGTCCTCCAAGCTAAGAGTAGATAGAACATTGTGGGCTTCTTTCCAGAAAAGGGGAACAGTGAGCACAGTGTCCTGGAAACACCCCAGAGGAGCTACAGTGAGAAGAAAATCAGCATTTGGCTTTGTCAAACCAAGAGAATGTTCAGATGTGCTCAAACGACATATATTGGACTTGGCAAATGCAAATTAGTTCATATCCAGGTAGCAGGCTTCTCATAACACTTCAAGTTGTCTGGTTTTGTTTGTTTTATTTTAAATCACTTAGAAAGCCAAGACAAGAGCCTGTGAAGCTTTGCCAGCTGATACATACCCCCATTAGTATGAAAATAAAGGTGGCAGGAAGGAAGGTAGGTCATAAAATTACCTCCTTCATGTATCAGTGAAACTAATTAAAGACACTGCAACTATTAACTAGCATCTTTAACGGTCCATATTCAAAATACCTTCTGTATTTTAAGACCACAAAGGGAAGTTCAGTGTGTTAGAGCATCTAAGGAAAGAGAAGGAAATGGCATTCAGTCATTCTAATTCATGATCTTTTCTGCAATTTAAAACAAAACTATACACAAACCTCTTGTGCATACTGTAATTACATCAGCCATCATTTACTTTTTGGATGCATAAAGATTGGCAGTGATGACAGCTCAAGCTTAAGTTATAAAACCTCCATTCCAAATTCCATCCAATTTCAAAGGGGGGGTATTTGAAAGGTAGGAAAATGATGACATGTAGTTCATGGCAAAAATTTTAAATAGAGAGGAATTTTTCCAAGTTATCAGATTTTGAAAAAAAGGGAAAATAGCAAAACAATTGGATGATTATCTAATGCACTTAAACATGCTCAGCTTGAGAACCAATCCGGATAATCTCATTTTCCTATAATTAAAAGTAACTCTTTCCCTCTGAAAACAAACTCAGGTAAATTCTGCAGAGCACAAAAATATAGACCAAAGGTCACTCTTCTAATCAAACTAAAAAATAAAATCTATAATTTTCTGGCAAATAAAATAACTTATGCCATTTTGCCTGATATGCTACAAAAATTCACCTTGCCAAAGCTGGTTCCTCCTTGACTGGGCCTGTTTGGTCAGTTTTTTTCCCTACACAGTAGTTTTTAGCCCAGATGAGCTTCCTGAATGATTTTGCAGAGCACCTCAGAGAAGACAGGGGAAGATGTAACAGTCTGATTGGCCCATGTCTCAATGTCTCATGTTAGTTCCTTTAAAAATGCCTTTTAGTTAATAATAGTTTCTTTCCTATCCCCTGCACTTAAAGTTCCACAGATTAGAGATACTGTTGTACTACACTCCAAGGGGAAAAAAAAAAAATCCTCCTTTCCAGACCTCTACACATATATAAAGGAAGAATACCAGGCTTTTTTGTATCCTGCTGCAGAAGAAGCACATCCGCACTAACTTGGGTTTCAGAGGAAATTACAGCACTTCTAAACAACTGGAAGAGAGAACCCTCTTACTGCAGAATAAATTCAGAGTTTGAACTGAACTGTAAACCACTTTCCTTCAGCTTTCCACCATATTTGGCATAACCAGACTGTTTTATTGAGGGTGGGCTGCCTGTGGCTTGCTCAAATGCCCTAAATAACTATGGCTGCCTACCAAACAACTTACAAATGACCATTCCTTCTACACTGTTTAATCATCCAGAGTGGCACTATCATCCATTTAGAGAGCCCCACACTGTTTTCAGGGAGTAGGCTTTTTATTTGACTTTCGAACAATTCTGTGTGGTTCATTTGAGCTAACTCTTTTAAAGCTGTGTCCTAGTTCTGGCCAGGACAGAGTCAATTTTTTTTTTACAGGAGCAGGCAAGCTGGTGCCTGTAGTCCAGGCTACGCTGGCAGGCTCAGCCAGACCCAAAGGTTATTTATTCTCCCACCACTTACAAGGTGTCTCTCATTCCAGTCAGGGGAGAAAGAGGGCATTTGGGAGAGCCTGGCTAGGGACACTGATTTGGGCAGCAGTATTCCTAAACCACAACAAGCTTTTAAGAGTGGTGGCTATAAAAAGTATTTCCAATTTATTTTAAGAACTTTGAAGAATCCTGTAGAACATTCATTCTTCAAATTCTGACATTTTTGTTTTGAACAGAGACACCAAATTTATCATGGTATATCCTGAATAATTGATATATAACAGACTTATATAGCCATATAACATTATATATTATAAATGATATTTTAATGTGTAATTCTAACCTATGATTTTGTTACCTAAATAAGATCATTGCATCTGCCATACAGTAGCTGTTACAAAGGTTCCTACTGGTGGCTGGAAACTTTTTACACCATTGAAAGATTATATTCCTTCTTTAAAAAGCTAAAGCTGAAAATTATTATAGAAGTCAAGGAAAATATCCATGCAACATTTAGTCATAAAAGACTAAGTATCAGAAAGTTCTGGAAAGGATATTGGGAAAATGGATGATTATTTGTTATTATGTTTCTCTGACAATTTCTAAAAACATTAACTAAAAAGAATGTCAAGAACCACCATAATGACTACATATTCTGATACATATTTATCAGTTGGCTAAGGAGGGATATTATACCGCCATAAATACAGAGAGGTTTTAAAACAACCATGAATTATCAAAATTTTAAAAAATTTTAAAAAATTTTCTAGTATCTTATGGTAATAGGTAATATGAGTTTCAGAGAAAAAATTAGGATTGAAGTTGTTCATTCAAAACTAAAGAAGAGTTCATTAGTAAAATTAAAACTAACTCATGAATATCTAACTCCAGATGGTATGTTTGTATCACTGGTATTTCTTTACAGTGATAATATGGAAAACTTTTAAGAGAACTTATCAGCAGGTTTTATACGTTTAAAATCTAATGTTTTATATGACAATCTGTGCACTGAAACCACTTTCTCTCTCAAGCCTTTTTTCCCCTAACCCACATTTTCTATTCAGTGCAATGTTATATTAATCACACAGTTATTTTATTATTATTATTGACATTAAATTACCCAAAGGAAAAAGAAATAACTACTGCACAGATAAGTATTTTGGGCTGTTGGGCCAAAGACGAGTTGGAGTTTTACTGACAAGCTGCACATAAAAATCCTGAATATATGCACCAAAACACTGAAATGCAATCACAAATGCTCTAACTAACTATTTTTAAGCACCCAATGTGGTATTTATTAGGACACACACTGCTATATTTAGGAGGTATTAAAAAATGTGTAGGGAACCACAAGCTGTGTGTCAGAGCAATAGCTATGGAAAGCTCTAAAGGTATTAGAGGAGATCTTGTCAGCATAATGTAAGCTCTTAATAATAATATTTGAAGAATGCTGTACCTTAAAATATTTAATCTCCTTTGGTTTCCAGTTATCAGTAGTGATAAAAAAATAATAATAATGGAAAGTAATGTTGCATTGGATCTTTTTTGTTTGTGGGAAATACGGCTTCTCTAGCTAGCTTAGTACAAAGTATAGTAATTGTTTTTCCTCACTGAACTGTTAGCTGAATTTTCAGTTAAGCATCCACTTTGTGTAGCACATCAACTATTTCCTGGAAGGATCCTCAAAGCCTACTTACAAATGTAATGGCATCAGGAAACTAAAATTTCATCAGTAAATATGACCAAGCAACTAATACTTCTGTGGCAGTCTAAGCCTCTCTATTTTCTACTTCTTTAATCAATGTCTGTACCAGGTATGGGAAATATATCATCATCATCTTTGATGTTCAGATGTGGGCTGCAAGCTCTGAAATGTCCCAGAGGAAGATTATGCTTTTTGAAGCTTACTTTTGGTACCACAGGGAAAACTAGAGTCAATGAGGCATAATAAGCATAATTATTTCATGTGTCATTACAATTTTATATTAAACACAAGGTAATCATCACCACAGAATGACCCTCAGTCTAACTGAAAAAGATGTGACAGCTACCACCCACTTTTAAATTTGTTTTTACATTTTGAGAGGCTTCCTTTGCTATAAAAGGACATTCAGATAATGAAAATTGGGCTGCTCATTAAATTGAAGGCAGAACAGAGAAATACTTGTGTCTTTCCCTCCCTATGGTAAAAATATGCATACACCCACTTCAGAATCCATAAACTAAATTAGTCAGTCTTGCATATTTCTCCATCAAGTGCTGACAAACTGCAACTAGGTACTGCTTGGATCACTTTTAAGTTATTTGAAATACTAGTCATAATCAAAACAGCAGAACAAGACCGGTAAAGATGCAGCTAAGGCATCCCAAGTCCTCACAAGGACTCCCTCAGCAAAAGGACAGCAGCTGCCTGCCACAGAGTGAGGCAGCCAGGAAAGCTGACCCACACAGGGTAGTTTGGAGGCAGCTTCACCACCTTCTTCTCACTTGACTCTCCCACAGAGCATTTTCAGGGTTTTTTAAGAGATAATCCATGACACATGCTTGTGAATATTTTTTTCCACATTGTCAGTGATTGACAAAAACAGCCTGGAGAAATGTAAACTGCAGAAAGGCTGTGGCTGCCTGCAGGAACAGAGGCTTTCTCACCTGCGGCAGAACACTACTCTGCCTGCACTGCCTGCAAGGTGCTCCCCAAAGGACCAGAAGAAAGCACCAGTCAGGCGACTAGCACCCATTTCTTCACTCAGGACTGAAGATGGAGAAACTGCTGAATATGTTCGCCTGCAAGTCCCACAGCAGCAGATGAGATTATAATCTTAATATGTAACACAGAGGACCTGATAATAAACCATCATCAAATGAAACAACTGCATTTCCAAAGCAGTTCAGCACATTAGTACACAGATGCACCCACGCTAAAAGCTTGCCTCGCAAATGCCTTTACGACTACAGCACATCGGCTCAGTGTTGCACAGCATTCAGCCATCAGTGGCACTCATCCTGCTAGCCCAGAATACAGATGGATCTGCAACAAAACACTCATCTTTTTGCATTAGTAAAGCTGGTCTTCACAGATTTCTATTTCTTTATCAGTTTCCACACTGTAAGTTTTTCAAGGGATACCTCATTGCTTTTTAGATTATGACAGAAGCAGCTCTTGCTCAGAAGAAGCTCTTTGCAGGAGATGAGGGAAAAAGCAGAACTATGAGGGAAAATGATTCTGCCACTCCACAATTTTCAAAAGTAAGAAAATACCATTAAGGAGAAATTTGCTAAGAGTTGAGGAAAGCAGAGAAATGAGGAGAGACAGCTTCTTAGTAGCCTAAAAATAAGGAAAACAATTCTCCACTCTACCATTTGACTAAGCAGTCCATTGTCCCACTCTCTGAATAGCCTATTTAGCACTAGCATTCATAAAACTAGAAAAAAGAGGCAAAAAAAAAGTTGTTTTTCCTATGTCAACCTCATTTAATTACTGAAGAGTAGTTTGAATTGTTGATCTCCTAATGCTTTGGCAGGATTGGCAGCCAGTCTAGTCCAGTCAGGCTTGTCTGACTATATGAAAAATAGAAAATAAAATTAGCACAGTCAAAGCCAGGGATAATCTTAGAAATATTCACAATAATGAATAGAGTTGGGTGACAGGTCGCATTAGCTAGGGGTTTTTTATACCCAGCCTTGTTACAATGTGTGTGGGCTAGTAAATATTCAGCAGAAGTTTAATAGGATATTTTAAGCAGATTTAAGTCAGCTCAGTTATGTCTATATCATTGCATTGACACACTGTCTTTGCTTTTACACATCTTACAAGACACTTAATGTCAGCTTATACACCAAGAAACCAGAAGATCACATACACACACGTCTGTGCATAGTGAGATGTGTATGATGAAAATAGCTCATCCTGTCTCCCGAGAGCATAATACCCAGTAGTCTAATTTCCAGACAATGCTGCAGCCAATCCTACCACTGGGCAAAAACTAGGATAGGATTTTTTTGATCACAAAATTTGGCTCACTGCAAGCAGAAAACTATTAATGTCTGGGGATCTCCACCAAGGACAGAAATTGAATATGCATTAACTAATCAAGTGCATACACACTTTTCTTTCCAAGGTATTCCAGTGTTTTAATACAGGTTTATATTGTCACTAAACTTTTAAGTCTTTGAGCTTGATGTAATCACTCTGGTGTGCTGGCTCGCTGTTCAGTTATTTTATTTCTTGCTCTCCTACGCTAGTTTTGAAAAAAAGTAAAACAAATGGGATGTGTTTGTTCACAATTTAAAAAAGTCAATTAGTGCAGCAACAAGTTTAGTAATCTTCCTAGGGTGAGAAAATATATGAAGAAGAGTTACAAAATCAGACTGACAAACTACAAAAATGCTGCTTTGCTAGGCATTTTATCTGCCAAATCTACTTTTTCAATCCCTATCAGTTCACAGTAACCACCTGCATTTGCCTCTTACTATCACAGCTTTTAGACTCTGGCATGATATATCTGTCTAACCAATATGCACAACTCTATCAGTAATGATTTCGAATCATATGGATTTCTGAGCAGAGGACTGAAAAAAATGGAGCATTCAAGTGCTGTCAAAATTTTCTTCCACAGACAGGCAAAGCAATCAACTAATCCCTTCTCACTTCTGATGAACTGTGAATAAGTAAGGCTTATTCAATGTCTACATTGCACTCCCAGGTGATATTTTGACCATTCTCAGATAAACTTGCATGTGTGCCAAGAACAGTACAGACAGGCAGCATGGAGTTCAGGATCCAAGCTAGATCTGCCATACATGCTTGAAACCTCAAAGCCACAGCTAAACATTGTTACTGGTACCTACATTAGCAGGTTTACTGCCTGTTTGGGTATGTTTACACTAGCTGTGGTCACATCTCATTGCAGCATAGATATAACCTTTGAGATGTGGCTGGGCAATGTTACAAATAGCTGATATTTTTACATGAACAGGAAGGTGTAAGTATTTGACAGTAACTCTTTACAGTACTCGTAGGCAGGGGGAACTAGGCTGAATTATATAACTTCATTTCCTCATTTTTATTAGGTAGTATTGACGTTATTTGCATCAGATGAAATAAAGGAACAGCACTTCCCTGATGCTGTCCTTGACTATATCTTTTATTTTCTAATCACAGAAAACAGAACATTTGGTAAACTAATGCAAAATCTTCACTAGGATACTATATACCAGATTTCAAATGGAAAAGCACCAGGGTGGTTTCTGTAATACTAATAATGTATCTTTAATTCCAAAATACAGAACTAATACCACTGAAAAAAAAAATATCCCCTTACCTTAGGGTCTCCTTTTCTCCATGCTAATGCCAAACTGGTAACACCTAATCAAAACACATTCCTGCTTGTCCCCATTTTTTACTAATGCATATACGACTGCAACTTGAAATGACATTTCTTAAAGTATCCTCTTTAGATGTAACTAATAAAATGATACAATTCAAAGGCAAAGACAGGAATAAGTAAAACATTCACCATAAAGAGCAAAAATTACCTTTAGCAGGGTTTACTTTTATCCCTGACCTATACAGCATCTCCTCATTCTGCCAGTCCCCATTCCTGACAACAGTCTTGAGTCCATAGAAAACAATTAATGCAGCAGTGGAACAAAAAACCAAGTTCTTCAGGAAGCGCTTTTGGGCTTTGACATAAAGGGCCCTAACACCTACTGTAACCAGCAGGCAGAAGCCCATACTAGGAACATACAGCACACGCTCTGCTATTACAAAGCCAACATAGAAAAACAGGTTTGTGGCAGGGACGAAGGGCACTATTAACAAAGAGAGAGACAGAATGACAATGTTCTCGGTTGAGGGAAGCTGCAGTTTCTGAATTTCATGCTTTTTTAGGCCATTCTCTTCTTTTGACGGAAAGCTTGACTTCACCTCCAGTGTCTTGTACTCCATCTCTGGTTGGCAGCTATGCCCATTAGCATTTTGCTTGCCATTCATTACAGTTTTCCCATTGCATTCTTTCTCATTGTTGGAGCCCTTCAAGCTAAAGTAGGCAAGGAGGAGGAGTCCTGCATAGAAGGCCACAGTGTGTAGATTCCTCCAGTCGCTGACTGCTTTAAGAAGAGGCACAGCATCCATAGACCAGTCAAAGCTGAGGGTATCTGGGCACAGCAACAGCCAGAGGTTCTTGGTTGGCAAGTAAAAGAAGGTCAGGGTACGTGTGAGAAAACTGTCTGAATCAGCTGCTGGATTGTCAGAATTGGAAAAACTTGGGGGCTTGTTGCCCATCCAGTATAAGCGAACACCCAGCAGTGCAGTTCCCCAGAAGGTCAATAAACCAATGCTGAAGAACAGGGTCAAATTCTTTCTCTGGAAAAAAAAAAAAAAAAGAGCATAAATTAACACTAGGTATTTAACTGTGCAAACTATATACAAAAAAAGAACCAAGAAAATATCTGATAGAGGTTTTTTTTCAGTAATGGAAACAAACACAACAGATCTCTGTCTCTGACATTTGGATCATGCCATGTTGGAGTACGTTATTGTTGACTACAGACTAAAGGAACTGGCTCTTTCATTTAAGTTGTATCAAGAATGCAACAGAGTCAAGCCTTCAGATATTTTAGGGCTGTCAGTCCTTGCTTAAGATTTAATTGTGTAATGCTCTGAAAGCTCTTATTGTAGAAGAATTTATGGAATCTTACATTAGTTCCTACATAATCTCCAAAATCCCTTCTCTGTTTCTGGCTGTGACCAAAACACCAGTTTGCCTTAGCTAGACTTTAAGTCTAAAGGATGTTCCAGTTTCATTTTCCTTAATCAAAGTCTCTCCCGAGGCATTTCACTAGAGAACTGATTAAAATTTCCAAGAAAGCAAGAGAGGAAAACAGACACAGATTCCTTATTTAGGTCTTGTAGCTCCTACCTATTAACTACAGTGATCACTTGGAGCCTTCAGATCTACCAGTACTGAAAGTTCTACTTTATTTTCCATAAAACACAAAAAGCTTTTATGTTAAGTTCACCTCAGTATGAGGAAGAGCTTCTTTACATTGACAGTGGCAGAGCACAGGAACAGGCTGCCCAGGGATGTTGCAGATTCTCATCCTCTGGAGAGATTCAAAACTCACCTGGATTTGTTCCTCTACAGCCTGCTCTAGGTGACCCTGTCTTGGCAGGGGGATTTGAACTGGATGATCTCCAGAGGTCCCTTCCAAACCTAACGATTCCATGATTCTGTGATCTCAGAGCAAAACAATACATTGGGGGGTTTTCTTCAAGCACACCATAATAAGTGCTCCAAAACCTTTCACATCTTCATATGCATCTAAGTAACATTATGGGAATCGGGCAGCCAACTCCACCTACCAATATCATCATGCTAGCAACTTGAAGAATTTACACATTTATGGAATAACTGAACATTTTCCAGAAGGAGATGCCTCTTGGGTAAGTTCTGCTCTCAATTACATGGGCACCCTAAATGACAGCTGATTTACATTATTCTCTCTCTATGTAGAAGCTAACTTTTTTTTTTTTTAATATTTCAATTTCTCAGATGCCTTTTGTAAGGAAAGAAAAAAAAACCCTGTCTGCCAAATAGTTCCAGATACAGAATAAGTGCTTTGATAATCTTTCCCCCATTATTAGAAAGAATTCTTTGTCAATCATTTTTCATTTTATTAGGTTTGTTTTTTCCATCTCACACTACACATTCTTGGGATGATTACTCAATGTTTACTTAGTTATTCAGAAGCAGAACCTCATAGTAGAATGTTTTATCTTATTTCTATAAAACAACTCATTTTTCTCCTTTGTGGGTGGTATCAACCTTTGATATCATGAGTAACAGATGATTGCTCCACTTTAGGTGAATTACTAATAGTTTTTACAGTTTACTGATGTTCTACTAAGAAGACACAGTCTAGTAATGATAATTTATAGTTTATCGTATAAGATATCAGGAAGAAATTTATACCTTTTCACATTTCTATAGAGTTCCTCCTTGTGAAGTTTAAAATATTAAACATCACATTCATTCATTCAGCTATGCTACATTATGGAATTTAATGGAGGCATTAGTAGGGAACAAACAAATTTGTAATGGAAACATTCATTCAATTGGGTTGCGAACATCTAAAAAACGCTGCCACTTTTTATACATAAAACAAAGCCGGAGTCCAGATTTAATTTGCCATATTAATAGCAGTTTGATTTACTAGCTTTTTACATCCAGGATAATCCACAATGTTTTGGTAATATATCAATCAAACCCCTCATCTACACATCATGATAACTACATTCCCCAGAAAGCCTATTGGAACAACTTACTTTTATTTGTAGGCTGGATAATACTTCACAACTCAGTTCACATGTGATTTTATTCATGCCTGCCAAAGCTAATTCAATGCTTTTAATGTTATAAAGCTGGGTAATCTGGTTATCACTGAAACTCCTGACTAAGTTTATATTTGGAATAAAAAGATTATTCAGATTTCATGGATTTGCATGTATGTCCTCAGAGTAAAACCTCATGTCCCTGGTTCAACTTGTCCTTTCATTCTCATCA
Source organism: Cettia cetti (assembly GCA_013401135.1). Classification (NCBI taxonomy): domain Eukaryota; kingdom Metazoa; phylum Chordata; class Aves; order Passeriformes; family Sylviidae; genus Cettia; species Cettia cetti. The sequence goes on along the minus strand of VZUI01047867.1, from coordinate 77,130 downwards.
TATTTTTCTACATGAAATTTTTTCTGCCCACCCTTCTGGCTCAATAATTTTCAAACTCATTTCCTTCAAACATACATATAAACAACTCTCAAATGTTAAATGTGACCAATTTGTTGTTTCATACATCCTTCTTATGAATCTTATATGGAGAGGCTGCCAAGGCCGAAAGAAGCTGGGAAGTGAAAGATGGTCTTTTTTGTTTGAGTTAGAAACAGTCTTTCCTGGAAGGCTATATACCACTTGAAAGATTAAGATATCCCAAATACTAAGGAAGTGAAACTTGGTTAACAGATGAGAAGTGACCTTATTTAGTTAATACTTAACAACTGGAAGAAAATCTCCCTTTTCTGAAGTCCTAACCCCATTGCACTTTTCAATTAAAAGCAAGAAAGTTCACATTACGAAGTTTTCTGACAAAAGCATGTGAGAGCAGATATGCTACTCCTCATGGATAATAGTGAAACCCTCTAAAAATTTTCAGATCTCCCTTATATGTTAACTAAACACTAACAATTAGAAGTTTACCTGTTGCTCCTATCTCAAAATTTTTAACAATCTGTAGCTCGTTGCTAATAAATCTTCACTGTTGCAGAAACTATTTGCAGCCTCTCTTTTAAGCTTTACATTTAAGGCCTGTAATATCTGGATCCTCACACTTGTAATTTTTACAAAGAACACAGATTATCCATATACAGGTTGTGTGTCATGCTGTAACAAAACTTTTTTTTTACTATTTTTAAGCATTTTACGTTATTTTCAAATGAAATATCCAACCATTCACTCATAGAGCTCAGAAATATCTGATTTACCACCCCAGCATATCAATTTATCATGCTGTAAGGCACAAGTCAACTGGAGACTGAGCTCCGGTAGATTCTTAAACTAAGTTAACTGACCACAGGAGTGAAGTGCAAATTTCCTGTTGCTGCCTCAGACACAAATGGTTTGCATTCTTCCCCAGATTTCACACATGGATCTTTTCAATAACCAGTAGCTATACAAAGTTTTGAAATCAACTACATGTTAAGTACAGTTAGCAATAACCTGTATAACACTGACATGCCATTGTGAGTTTTCAGATTTCACAGGAGGCTCAGTCTAGAGGCAAGAAAAATCTGTCCCTAAACTTAAACACCTGACACAACAATTTAAAGTAGGACACCTTTTTCCTTTTTTTTTTTTTTTTTTTTTAGTTTTTAGTTTTCAAATCTCACAGACAGCATTGGCCTAGAAGGAAAAGACAAACTCATTCCCCTTTTTTTCCTCTCAAAATTCATGACTTTTGCATAGCTTTTATCCCTCTGTGCTAATATAGTCACAGATAATGAGAAAGGTTTAGCACACATTTTGGCTTTACTTTCTTAAAGGCTTTGGAAGAAAATCATTCCAGCAATTTATTAAAATTGAATAATACAGCCAGTCCCCCAGTAGACTTTTGCCTGCAAAGGAAGTGCTTTCAAAATGAACTCTGCTCAGAGAAACACTTTCACTAGTAACTCTTCTTCTGAGCCTCCTGACAGCCTGTGCTACTCTGATCTGATTGTGTACATTCAGTGCAGCCCAGGAGCAGAAGAGATTCTCTGTAATGCTTGGCAGAAAGGATTTGGATTACTATACTCATGAGTCCTAATCCAGCCCATATGCCATATGTTTTGACACCCCCATAAATCCTCCAGCCTTTCATAAGTAGTCATTTTCATCTGAGGAAAAAAATGAGCACTGATTTAGATCAGATTTAACATTTCTCCTGCCTGCTAACAGGCAAGTACCACCACTGCAGTTTTAGTCTTTGTGACTGTAGAAACCTTTCTCATCACCCTACCAAAATCCATCTGCATGACCCACCCACATTGCACATTTCCCTTGCATTAAATCCTAATTCCTCACTTCATTACATTGCCCTTAAATAAGCCACTGCAGCAGATTTCTTAATTGGGCAGCCACTGGCAAAACTCAGTCATCACCTAAGTGGTATCCAAAGCATTTTCTAAAGACACTGTTTTTTTAACCTCACATTGTCCATTTCACAAGGAGCATTAAACATGGCACATGATTGAGACAGTTCAGATAGCAAAATCATCACACACAAAATATTATTCTTAGCACTCAGGAAATACAGAGATGAAAGAAGATGTGTCATCAGGCATTACTCACAGGAATCTCTTTTCCAAATTAGAGTTCCTTAGATATATGTTGGCTTGAAAACTGGAACTTCCAAAAGTAGTAAAATGCTGCCAGATCACTAGACTGACAGCATCTTCTTCCCAGGCGGAGATTCCTGGATAACAGATCAGCCAAGTTGGAGCCAAACTACAACACAAAACATATCCCCACCAGGAATGAAGCTATTTGCTACAACCCCTGCTGGGTCATGGTACTGAGACAGAAGTGGCCTTTAACGCTGCCTGATCACCTGCTCAGTTTGTTCCTGCTTGCATGACCCACTAAATGAGGTTTATTTATTTTCACTGGTGATGCAAATTCTGACCTGAAGGTGTGTTTTTTCCTCAGAGTTGGAATTCTGTCAACAGCTTGTCCAATATTGGGACCAACTGTGCATATTTAATGACATTTACTTCTAGTGTTATGACCCCACACAATTCTTCTCCAACAAGGAAGTCAGTGCATTCACAAAAGAGCTAAATATTATCTGTACACGCTTTTATTGTACTTAGCCTATAGCACAAGTAAAACAGTCCTTATTACAACTGACTTGCCTTACATTAATTTGAGTTATAAGTACTGGCATTTAAAATTGCCAAAATCTTACTCTAAAATCCTTCATTCTTTAATATGATTTTTAATTACCAAAACAAAAACAAAAAATCCAAAACCACAAAGACTCTACACTCTCCAATGTAAAATAGTTATAACAAACAAAAAGACAGACTGCATTAAGATCAGAAACTGCATGAACTGGAGATAGTACAAGTGCAGAAGGACTTGATACCGACAGGAAAACAGAAAAACAAAGCCTTGGAGAAGTAGATAAAAGATGTAACTTAGGCAAACAGAAGTCATGCAAAACACAACCAGGACGCCAGCTCAGCTCTGCAAGGCTGACAAAGCAAAACAATGATATCACACTTACTCAAAAGTGGGGGTTGAGGAACAGCCACCTGAAAAGGACATTGGACACTGAAGACCACTAAAGAAGACCTCAAGGAAGCATAAAAGGACTTTGTCAAGGTCTGTGACTATGTAAAGAAAGTAATAGATATGTATCAAGCAAGTGGGGACAGCAAATGATATGTAATTAGTGTGTATGATAAGAATTCTGTTTACCCAACACTCAGGGTACTTGATTAGCGGAAGGATCCTCCAAATGCCCAGCACTGCAATAAAGAATGCCTGCTTTGTAATACTCAAATCTGCATTAGGAAGTTTATATTTGGCCAATTTCAGTATGAAAATAAAGTAGCTTGATAAACCTGTTCTTGTGATCAGTGCAAGGCAAGGCCTTCTCTAAGTTCACATAGCTAAAGGCTGTGTGACAATGGTGATGCTATGAATATCTACCCAGAGTTACTCCATCTATCTGCAGCAGCAAGAACTCTAAGCAGGAGATAAGAAACCCATTGGGACCCACAGACATTCCTGCACTGCCAGACTGCTCAGGGATGCTGTCCAGCACTACTGTTACCACCGCACAGGTAGGCAGGTGGTTGTCATACCTGCATTTCATTCAACAAGTATTGTCTCATCCAGAGGTTTTGCAGTGAAGGAAGCGTGCTGCACTTCCCATGCTAGACAAAACACTGAGAGCTCACTGAACACACAAGTATGGTGTAAGGCAGAACTGTAATTCAAAATGATTTTGAAATAACAGAGAAATATAAACTTGTATAAAAGACAGGGGCAACACTGTTTGCTTAAAGGTACACAAGTATGAGAAGCGAAGCAAGTAATTGGCTCATCTTCAGAGAAGCATAAGGGATTATCAGATCACAAGCAACTCTTTTAAACCACTGCTAGAAAGGTAAACTCTGAACTGAGGCTACAAAGGAAAGCACACCCTCCAAGATACATGAAGTAATCCTTCCATTCTTCTCAATACTAATAAATCCTAAAAGGATCTGGTTCCAACACAGATCTTTCAGAAATAAAAGAAGGAACTGGACAGAGCAACACAACAGAGTAATTTGTTTAAGTTCAAAGGTAACCAAAGGAAGATTCCAGCTGTGTAAAATGGAACCATTTTGTTACTGCCACTGCCGCATGGACTAAAAGGAAGCAGGTCAGTCCCATAGATGAGTGGCATAGCTGAGGTGGGGAGCACAGTTCAGCACTACAGCTGAGCAAATGGATCAGGAGGCCTGCAGAGCCCCAAGGAGAAAGGAAGTTTTGCCCCAATCTTACTGGGAACACAAAGGCTGTACCTGCTGTACAGCTGCCCCATCCTCTTGAGTAACAAATATACATGAAAATGAGTACCAATGGCGATGGCTTGTATCTCCTCAGATACAAGATACAAATGGCTAAGATTTGTATCTCCATCACATTAAGTAAATCTGACCTGACAATGCAATTCACTAAAGCTTATTTGCTTATTTGAATATATGAAGTTTTTCTTAACAGTTTCTTCTCTTCTATACAATGTACTGCCATGCTTAAGGAAAAAAAAAAAAAAAAAAAAAAAGTATAAAATAGCTCCTAAGGGCACAGACCGCAATCCAACCAACATAACACAAAATACTGTAATGGCACATTTCATGTTTCCTACATGAATAAGAGGACAATAAAAGAAAATTCAAGCCTATGAGGTGGTTTAATATGCAGCGGGAGAAAAACACACACTGTTACAATGCAAATAGACACATACTGACCAATGGCTTTTATGAGCAAAAATGTCCTTAAATCCCAGATTAAATCTCTGGTACTGACTAAGCAACTTCACCAACCCAGTAGAAGAACATCATCAATAACCAATTTCTGCACATGGGATAAATAGCAAGTTGGCTTTAGGTTTGACAGAACAACATCTCCAGGTGTAACAGCAGTCTATCAGCTGGAAGCCCAACAAGCTACAGCAGGCAGTTGCTACAGTGGATAACAGGATTCTAGAGTGGATCACAGAAAAACAACCAGCATCTTATGTGTGGGGTTTTTTGTTTTTCTCTTTGCCTGCTGAAAAAAAATCACGGTGTTTTGTTTTACTTTTACTTTTAAAATGTGTCAAAAGAACAAGCAGCAGTCTTGAAACTCTACTCCTAACAAAGAAAATACATTACAATTTTGAACATTTAATTGTAATTCTTTTAGTAAAGCTTAAACACCTACAACATTTCAAAGATAAACACAAGTAGTATTGAAAGTCCATGCAAAACACAGAACCTTAGAAGGCATACTATTAAGAAAGATTCATTTAAGATCAAGCAGACACTTACTTCCTAAAAAAAAACCAAAAACATCTAAAGCTGATTTTTTGTGCAGTTTTTTTATTTTCAGATCTTGCTGTTTAACAAGATAAGGAAAAGACTGTTAAATGACTCAGAACCTGTCTGTGGGAAAAACTGAATACAGGCTAGCTGTAACTAAAACATTATGCCTGCAGAATACATTTATTTATGAGAAGGCACCATACTCCCATGCAGGTAAGTACTATGTTTGAAGACTCCCTTTAGTAGAATAAATTTCACAATATCAGCTACTTACTGGGCATTTATTTCATATGCAGTGCTAACTATAAATAGCACTGAAGGACATCTCCTGTAGTCTGGATGCAATCTCTGTTTAATTACTCATTTTTCTATGCTCCACTAGGATCACAGTTGAAAAAATGGGAAGCACAAAGAACTGGAGAAGGTAAAGGCAACACAACAAAGACTAACAGTCTTGGAAAGCCTTAACCAAAGTGACTTACACTGAGAACAATACCTTCAAGATTGAAAGTCCCACCAACAGCAGATAAAAGGCAATTCACAAAGAATGCTGACAAATAGTAGGTCACCACCACTGATGAAACGCTTTGTTCCCAGGTGTACTGACAAGAACTTCTCTCAAACTCCTAGTCAAAACAAGCAGTCTGAACCACATCTATATGCTTCCTTTCTCACTTAACCAAGTCTTGCCTCCACATAGCCAACCATGGAGCTATGAAGCACTAGCAATTAAATTCTGGATATATTTGCTTGAAAGTTTGAAGAGTAACAAAAAAAAAAAAAAAAAAAACACCAAAAAAAAAAAAAAACCAAAAAAA
>VZUI01047867.1:0-70924 GCA_013401135.1 Cettia cetti | reverse complement strand
CCCCCCCCCCCCCGAAAAAACCCAAACAAAACCCACAAAAAAACCCCACAAACGCAACCAACTAAAAAAACCCCAAAACCAAATAAGCGAACAAACAACACCTCATAAAAGAAATTAAATAAACAACTTCTGTAAGACCTGACCAGTAAGTACTGAAATCTTGAGAAGCAAGACTGGGAAAACTACCATTTTAATAAGAACTTAATTTGTTCCCCTTTTTCATTAGATTGCAAGCTTTTAAATAGAATTGGTTATGGTCAAAGACTAATTTAAAGAAGAGACAGCTTGGTGTTTTCTATGTTAATTATTGGGGAAGCTTTTTGCATTCATTCCCTATAGAATACACTAAACAGAAATGGGAATGAAAACCTATCAGAAAATGAATAGAGAAAAATTAAACTTTCTGCAGCAAGCATTCTTGGCTAACTACATAAGTAATTACTGCTCAATGATAGTGAAGAGTGTTGCAAAGATATCACAGGAGCAAAATGCTCAAATACAAGAACATTTAGCCACTAATTAAAACTGCAAACACTTCAACCAAAATTTCCTCAAAAGTATGTTTGATAAAAGTAACAGAATACACCTTGAATGGGATGTCCTCTACTTTCTTTCCCTATACATGAAATATGAAGAAAACAACATAAAAAATACTGGTGATAATTTCTTTCTCCCCTTATGCTAGGGATCCTTTTAAGGTGTGTTTAAAATGATATTTAAGGATAGGCTTTTAAAAATACAAACTGCATTAGTAGAGTCTGAATCAAAGACACAGTAAAAGGCAAAGCATTTCCTGACCTCCGTATTACAAAACCAAATCTTCAATAATTTGAATAAAGAGAGATTAAAAATGGTGAACTGACGCACTACCATCACAAGAGAGAGGCAGACACCACAGCCGAGGTGAGGTGGGAAAAGAGGAAGTTTAATTTTCATTTTCAGTTTATATAGATTTCCAGAAATGAGACCACATCGGAAGACTGAGGTTCAACCTCTTCAATTCCACTGGTCTGAGAAAGTGTCCATCAATTGTTCCTCCTAAAGAGAATAATGTAAACAATATAGATAGCTACAAAAAACTTTGCTTGGTTTACATGAAAATGTGTGAGAAATTCTGACTCCAAATTAGAAGGCTGAAAAACACGGAGACAGTGAAGCAGAATATGGATGACAAAATTTACTTAATGACATGGAATGTCGTTATTCTCCATTAAGCTAATGTGAAGAAATGAGGCAGTTTGTAGCAATCTCCTGTGAACCAACACGAAAATACTTCTCAACCATTAGGGGGTGAAGTATTCAAGAAGTCAGTTACAGGTACTGTAAGAAGTGTGCTGAAACCCCTTAATCCATTACAACAAACTTACTTGAAAGCCTACACAGTTACCTTGTTTAGCTTAAAAAAAGATCTTCAATATTTCCTGTGAGGTAATGATCTGTGGTCAAATGAATCTACCTGTAAAACAATCCAGCTTCTCTGGAGGAAATAAAAAATTCCATACTCTTTTAGAAGAAAGGAAGAAATTTATTTCTTCTTAAATACATTCAGTATCATTATCAAAACCTTTGTTTTAAATAAATTTCTCATTTTTTATAGACAAAATAGAAGAAGAAAAAGAAGGGCAAACAAATCACGTTGCCTGCATTTACTCATCCACATTTACACACACAGAGCTAGCCTTGGTTATTCCTGATTTGTCCAGGTCCAATGCATTACAAACATGTTTTGAGCATCAAGGACATAAATGCAACAGTCTTTCCTTAGCGCGTCTCTGGTGCAAACAGCCAGCTATTATTAAATTTATTCCCATCTCACTAATGAGTGGAGTTTGGAAGTACAGTATTTTTGAGCCATAAAGAGATGATTTATAATGAGAATTCACTCAGTAGGAAAGCTAAAGTGCAGCAGTGCTCTTTGCAAGTTATCATAACAGAAAGCTATTTAATGAGTGTGAGTTTCTTCCAGAATTCAGAAAAGGCGAGATTTGGAATAGGATGTGTTACATTATGCAAACACCCACATCACTGAACATTGCTGCTACAGTAAAAACCACCAAAAGAAAAATCCTCAAACTTGTTCCTATCTTGAGTTTTTGGCTCGTTTTTTAACAAGTTCTTTCAAATGTAAAACATGAATTTGTAGAGATTAGCACAATAGACACAATTCAGTATATAAAAAATTATTAAAAGTTCAATGAACTAAACTAGGTGGCCCAAGGTCAGGCACGCCATAGAAACTAACAAGAAAAAAAATGTGTCCTGAAGCATGACATTGTTTGGCAAAGACACAATGAAAGAGCAGAGAGATACCATTCGTCAGCAAGCTCAGGAGAGGCCTGAGTCACCCGCAGTTCCCCGCTCTGTACAGCACTCTCCCCTGCTGGGGAGCACTAAGGGTGCTCATGACTCAAATTCAGTTACACAGAAACCTGAAGCCTCCCTTTAATCCACCTCCAGATCAAAGCTACATCCAGCCTCCATTAACTATTTAAAAATAAATACATTTTCAGTAAACTATATGCCATAATCTTTATGCATGTGACGGGGACACAAGGGCTTTAGATGCTAGAAATCAGCCACGTTGGCTTTCAATTAAATTATTGACTTTGCTAAGGAGAGAAGGTGGGAAAAGAAAGTGGAGCACAGTATGCCAGAATTCTTAAAATCAAAATGTAGGCATAACTGATTCAGGTTGCATTTTTTTAATGAGTAAATTTAGACTGTGGCTTCTTGATAATAGAAGAATTTAAACAGTGATGATGCAGTGGGAACTTCTTTGTTTACTTATTCCTATTGTTTGTGATCTGTTCCTTGTGCAGCGTGACATTGGGTCAGCCCAGTGGAGGGAACAGTGCTTTATGAAAGTGGGAAGTCAAAGAAAATGGTTAACTTTGTTAAGCCATGACTGCTACCAAAGATGCCTATCAAAATGTGACTTCCAAGAATATCACTAGGACAACTAAAATCTTCCATGCATGGTAAAAACCCACACACCCATCCCTGCTTCTTCAACAAAGTGAGACTTGTAATAGAAATACTTATCTGAGAACAGTTCTATCTGTTATACCTGAAGAAGTAACATTTCCTTTTTCTAAGGCATGAAAAATAAAAATGTTCTAGTGAACGGAAGATACACAGTCTACACTAAAACAAGAAGTCCTCGAGCTATCATGCACAAAGAAGGATTACACGGCCACAAAATTCCCTCCCACCTGACAGTTTTAAATATTCATTCTACCAGATGCTTGTTTTCAGGGTCACTACACAGGTAACCTAGATGTCATGACAGTTAATGTCCACATTTCTGAATCAGAAAGCTGTGACATATTTCCTTGTCCCTTGGAAGTATGCACAACTTCAGCCTCATTATAATCCTCAGATAGCAGAATGAACTTCACTGCTGTGTTTGCACTTCAAACCCTCTACCCAACCCACAGATCCTTCATCAGCTCATCATTCTCCTGTCAAAAGCACCTTAAGTCTTCCTATAAAACCCTCTTCATCTATATCTCATAGATGGTACTTACACCCAAATCACTCCAAAAAGCGAAAATTCTCCAAAGTTTTGCTGTAATTACCATGACAAAATGAACCTGATAACAGATCAAGATGATGCTTTTGTCACCAATTCTGACACAGATATGCTGAATGATACTAAGCAGATTGCTTAACCACCTTCTGTCTCCTTTTGCTCTAATCCTTCCGTGCTGCCTCTAAATTCATTCACTGTATACCTAACAGTAGCAGGAATTTTTAATTATGCTTTCTATGGAATTTAAGAAGATTCTGCCCCTACATAAGTATCTATTATACAAATAATTAAGCACTACAGACAGCAGTGAACTCTTTCACGGTGTGATCTGGAAATTGTCATCCAACATGCTTCTGTTGCATATTTATCCAGCCTAAGAAGTAGCTGTCAATGATTTAATTTTCATCTTTCTTTGCCACTAGCTCCATTCTCTGTTTGCTTCTACCAAATATTACCCTGAAATGCAATGGTGCTTTTCAAAATAGTACTGCCCACCATTTTATATTCAGTGTGCTGTAAAATTTAACATGATTGAACACTGCATCCTAGGAAGCCCATGTGAATATTCACAGACTCATGGAATAGTTCAGGTTGCAAGGAACCTTTAAAGGCAAATTCAACACCCTGCAATGTGTAGGGCCATCTTCAACTAGATCAGGTTGCTCAGAGCAGCCAAAAAACCTCAGAAGTTGTTAATCATTCATGTTCCTCCCAACTTTGCCAATCAATGAACAAAATACATCTTGACATTGCTTAGAGGAAAAAAAAAAAAAAAAAAAAAAAAAAAAAAAAAAAAGAGAGAATAACCTTTAAAAACTAGGAATAATCACACATTATGGATTTACCTGGCTAGCAATATTCATTTTAGTGATGAAAAATTTGACTGAAAAGACTAACATATTAAATTATGTACCTACAATTTTCATTAAAATTCCTTCTTGTATACACAAGTACATAAAAATGATTAACCAAAATACATTCCAGGACAGAAAGGACAATTGCTAAAATTTTCAAGAGTCTCTATGAAGGAACCTTGAATTTTTTCCAGTTATTAAAAACTATGTCTTCCACAATTCATATAACTAAACAGAAACTAATCTGTAGAGATAACCCTGTAGTAGTATTTGTAGTTCTCTGAAACTAACTCAGTATTGTTGGGTTGTTTGTCTGAAGTGATTTCTGAGATTAATGTTTTTAATACTAAAATGACGAAAACTATGAAAATTATAAAAACATCACAATAATGAAAATCCATTTTTAATCACCTACCAGCCTAAAACTATCAACATTTCAAACATCTGAAAATGAAGTGCCTTGAAGCAGAGGCTCCACAGAAACCATCACTTTGTCAAGGCCAGTCTCCAAGTTCCCCAGAAACCTTGTTTTAAGTTCACAAACAGAAGAATTAGGCAGTATTTTCCTTCCTTTTGGTCAGTAACTCTCCAGAATTATGGAAAACCCTCCTTTTTAAGAAAAAAAACCCCAGAATATCCACATTTCAGTCTCTATGCATTATCTGTGATAGAATCTAGACTATACAGACATTCTCTTCCAAAGACTGCCACAAGAGCACATGATTTGAGTCCTTTGTTTTGGAGGAAATCTGAGCTATGCTATCTCACTGAGTAAGTATTTTAGTAGTATCTCTTTGAGCACATTCTCACCACTCAGAGCTCACCATGCCTACAGCAGCCCTGGTGTGCTAGAGCACATGAGGAATAAAACATCATGACGACAAAGAAGGAAAGATGCACGGTTGGACATGCTTTACAAACACACTGCTCATAAACTGGTTAGTGTATGCCTGAAAGGAGGTAAGGATGGTATGCAGGGATCCAGTTCAGCTGCAAGCAACAGATGAACAGGTCCTCAAGCCACAACTTTTGGACTTGAGTAATGCAATAGTATAGAATCAACTGTGTCCCTACCTCCTCCTTTGCATCTTGGCCAAGGGTAACATACTTTCCACATACTACAAGTATAAACAAAGAGAAGTTTAAATCAAGAGTTAAATTATGAAGAACACCTCCTGCTGCCTGCAACAGGCCTCCCTAGGACTGGAGCATTAACAGCTGGGGCTGACCTCACTTAAATCAAACCCACAGTCAGCCTTTGAATCTTATCACAGAAATAACTGGAAGGCTAGAAAACCCACTTTATTTTAATTTTTGTTACTTGCTTTCTAAAATCCCAGATTAAAGACGTTTACATTCTTAAGCACTGGCCAAAACCATGATGACTACATATATCAGTTTGGTTTGGGGTTTTTTCCTGTGAAAGCTGAGATTCTCACTGGGACAGATGTTACAACTGTGTAGTTTGCTGCTCACAGTCTACCGTATATGTATGTTTTGTTAAAGGGCTGTGGCTTGTCAAAAGAGCACTGGGTTGGCTGCCTGTCTTACCAGGCAATTATGCACTGGTTCAACTGGATGTTGGGAAGGAGGAGGGAGCTTGCTCCCAGAGAGCACCAAACTGGGAAATGCCGCTGCAGTGCAGGGCTCAACAGGGAAAGCTGTGGGAAGCAATAAGCCATGAGGATGGAAACAGGAGGCTTGAAAAAAAGGAGGGAATTACATCTCAGAGACAACTGAAGACTGAAGAGAGCTACAGGAGACCACAAAGATCCAACAAGGCAAAAATAAGAGGCTTTTCCCTTTCAAGGATGACAGCAGACAAGGATTAAACCTGCTTTCAAACACAATTATTTGAATGTACACCACCCAGCAAATCTGCTTTCTCTTTCATGAGTTTCTGCTTTATTTTAGTATTTATATTTATATTAGAAAAAAAAAAACAAACTAGAAAAGTTTTAAAGATTCTTGGTGTATTATCTTTAATGGAAATATCCAGACAGGACATTTCTCAGAGCTCTGATATGACCTAAGATCTAAAGCAGAAAATGCTAAGAAAATTGACACACAATTTGGAACTGCAGGATGAGCCTTCTTTCTCAAGATGCAAAGAGGAGCTTTCTTTTCTACTGTGAATAAACTATTCTTTCTACATGGAGGTTTCCCTTCATTCTAAAAATGCCACTGACCCTGACAGAAAGAGACCTCATTGAATAAAAGGCCAACTTGTCTTTACATGAGATTTGATTTTTCTAACAGAAAAGATCAACCAGCACACAGTATTTTGAAACTAACAGCAAAAATCTTCCATTTCTCTAAGGTAAAATCCATGTAGGAGGAAATTTAGCTCCACAGAGAGCAGAGATTAAAAAGCATGCCCAGAAAGTTGGACTGCCTTGTCTGGGGTCTAAGCTAGGATACAGTCCTGGAAGGGTTTCCACCAGCCCAGGACTGCAGTGTCAGTGTGCAGATGCTGAGTACACTTGTTCATGAACTACCACTGCCCCACCAGATTCAATTATTGCTTTTTAATCAGTTTCTTAAAGGACAGGAACTACATAACCAATTTTGACTATTTAAGAATTCAACTTAAACAAAAAAAAAACCAAAAAAAAAAAAAAAACCACAAAAAAAACCAAACAAACAAACAAAAAAAAAAAGCAGTGTAACCAGAAAAGTCTTTCATCAAATGCCTGTTTGTTTGCAAGTGGTTCAGGACATCAGAGGATTAGTTCTACAAACACAAGAGAGACAACAGTGACAGCTTCATGAGGGGGAAGGTGGTGAGACAGCAGAAATGTGCATTAAGATTCTTTAAGTTCCTGTGGATGACCAAAGAATAAGGTAGGATGTCGAAGGATTTTGCAGGAATAAACTTCTTTACTGGCAAGGAACACAGATGAGTAGAAAGTGCTTGAGCTTTGTTTTTTGAATGCCCTAATTTGTTCATTTTTACCCTGAAGCTACCTGAAAGCTGTATTTTCAACCTGTCTCTTGAGTATTTCCCAATTACTTACAAAGCAAGACAGTAGTGGACTCACAGAAAGGTAGTATCTAATCTGTTCTGAAGATGCAGCTACTATTGCTAGAGCATTTGCTGACTTCTTAGAAGGTAAATTCTCTTTTATCCCACAAGTACAGTTCATGTAAAATTTATATTTTAAAATGTTATTAACGCTAAGCATGCTGTCCTGCCTACAGCTATAGCCTGGAAATGGTTATTCTACAAAACAGTGAGAAAGAAAAGGTTTTCCTTTGTACATGAAAATACAGACTTCCAAATTTTGAAAAGAAATAAAAATTAAAAAATGCAATATGGCTAGAAAAAAATTCAGCATTGTTTATCTCATGTTGTCTTTCTGTGACAACATACATAGTTAATAGGAAAAGGCTTGTGAAATTGAGAGCATGCTTTAAAGAAAAATACATTCAGATGAAGACTTAGGGATATATAAGTATGGTTAGAAAAGAAAAAAAGAAGCTAAGAGATACTTTATTCTTGAAATTTCATTTTACAAAGACTGTGCTCCAGACAAGTTTGACACCTCAGCCCAAGCATGTTTCAGTGCCATCTAGCTAATGCTTAACTTAACTGTCATCACTGCACAAGGATCTTTGTTTTCCTGCAAATCTCCCTTCTTGAACGAAAATAAAAAAAAGAAAAATGGAGAAGTGGCTTATTGGTTTTCCTTAAAATCCATTAGTGTGTTGAAGCATAAGGAATTTGGGTTGTTCTTGAAATACTTCAGCTTTGATGTATTTATGTGAGGAATGTTAAGAATGTAACCCCTAAAACCCTTTATGCTGTAACTGAGTTCTTGATCTGGACAGATCCACATGACTGAGTACTTCAAACACTGCTCTTTCAAGTACAAACATATTAGGTGTCATTATGCAACCCCTCTGTTAAACTGTTTTGTGCCAGACATTAATGGAAGAGTTGAGACAAAGAAAAAAAAAAAAAAGAAAAGAAAAATAAAGGAAAACCATTTAAACTTGTTTTAATAAATACAAAGAGTATTGATTTCTGCAGAAAAATTTGTAAAAGCAAATGAAGGTATTTTGAAGAATGGTATGCTTTAAATCCTCTGAAACTTTGTCACAATATAGGTTTCCATGTAAGAAAAGACATCTTCAGTCCTGAACATGTCATTGAGGCTGTGTTTACACTAACTAAAAATGTGCAGGCTCTTCCCAAATTTTAATCAAAATTTTTCAGGTTAAAAAAATTTGACAGGCTGACAAGTCTCCTTCCATCCCAAAACAGATGAGAGGAAAAATAATTTCCTCTGACTCAGCAATGTGATTTTATGTACTCTAAAAATCACAATTAAATCATAATGACCCACTTTTAAATCCTTCTGGATTGAAGGTGTACCTTTCAAACCTCTTTAGAACTACCAGACTAGCCTAACTACTAGATATATCTGCTAAGTAATGCCACTGAAAATCTCAGAATATAATAAATCTATAACCAAAATACACTTGTTTTCCTCTGCACAGTAACTGCATTTTGGATTGCAGACTCTGAGCGCATGCAAAATGAATATGCTCAGGAAAAAAAAAAAAAATCAGCAATTCCAAAACACTGTTAGTGAAGTGAAAAACAAATTAACTAACAAAAACCCACCAGGAAGTTGCAAAGTTGCAAAAGCACCAAGTACACGGTTGGGGATCATTGTACCAAGATTAAATGTATGTACTAGATAACTCTGCAATAAAGTATCTCTTTCCAACCTATGTTCTTGTTTTGATAATATTTAATTCATTTTCCTTCACATACCTAGTAAAACTTGTTACCAGTAGTTTAACAGGTTTCTCACAGGGCATTGCAAAACTTTTCAGGAAGGATATCCTGAAAAACAAATATCACCAAACAAAACATGGGTGGGATTAAGATGAAGTACAGGAACTTGCTGCTGAGACCTGTTGTGTTTCCCTCACTTGAGCAAAAGCAGGACCTAAAAGCTTGCTCCAGCAAACTGCTCTTTCCCTCCTTACCCTCCCACATCAGTCCCAGCTCTTCTGCTCATGCCCACCTTGATTCTCAGTGCAATACAGACCCCTCTTCTCTCCTCACCCTATCCACCAGCTGTCCCAACTCAAATTCCCTCTTTAGCACCCAACTGGGACAGCTCTTCTGTTTGCAGACTGGTAAGGAGCAAGGGAAGAGCAGGACAGGGCAGCAGTAAGCATGACAAGGCAGAAGGAGCTTTGCAAAGCATGTGTGTGACAGTGAAATAACTCTCCCTGAAAAAAACCGAGCTGATTAAGTGGAGTAAAGATGAGGGGTTAAGCACAGTGACATTTTGGCAGACTATACTGTTTTAGAGTGAATGACAATTTCAGATACTGAAGGCAGAGAGAGCACACATACAGTGAATTGGCAGGGATTTGGTTGGATGAGCCACCAGAATAACTACTTAAGAGCTCTCCCATTTTGTTAGGCATACACCTAAAGGGATGACAACTTTTCCATTGATTTGGGGGTTTTTGGTGGTCAGTTCGGGTTTTTTACCATTGCAATTGTAAATTTATGTGGTTGAATAAAGCAACTGCTCTTCAGCTGACCATGATAGTTTCCAACTGACAAAAACCATCAGCTTACACAAACTGATCTCCTTTAGTGAATTAACAACCTTCATTGTTTCATTAACTGCTTAGGGATAAGCCTGAAAGTTTCCAGCAGAGTCTAAAGATGGTTAAAACAGCTTTGAGAAATCCAAGCTTAGCTTTTTGGGGGGGATAAACAAATGAAGAATGAAGGAAGCTACTTGGAGATATTTTTGGTTGGCTAATCGTCTTTATGTTATCCGAAGTCAAAAGTTTCCCCTAACCCTTCACTGGGCTGTACATCTGAACTGTAGAAACTGAATAAAAAAGTATTATTAGATATGTCTAAATGCTGTTTTCACAGCCATAACCACACCTTTTTAACAGCACTGCCCATAAAAAAAAGATATTACAAGGATGTGAGTAACTGAAGAATCAGAACATTCCCAATCATCACCCAACATATAACTGACCTCAAAGTTACCCCACATTGCTCCACTGCATGTAAAAAATAAAAACACATGGTGAAGAACACAAAGAGAAATTTTGTACAGTTAGCCTATGCTTTGTTACTGAATATCCACAAGAGTTGTACTTTGCAAAGCAGCATCTCTCCATGGCCAGCCAGTTCTCGCAAGCCAAGCCTTCCAGGACAGTGCTGAGTCCAACTTTTTACCTAAACAGAGCTGTGCACATGGTACTTGGCCTCAGAGCACTGTTTATAAACACTGTGATAGACAATTCATGTAATACTTAACCCTGGAAACAAAGTTAAAATAGGAATATGAGCCTGGAAAATGTAACATATATATCTGGGAATGTAAAACTTTTCTAAGTAATTAGCTTAGCTTTTTTACTTTCTCATGTCTATCTTGGATCCTGCTTTGTACAGCCACAGGACAAATAGAAAGGGCTTGTACAAAATGTTGCTGTCTTCCATTTATTGTAAGACCCTACTATCAAGGAAATACTTTCATGAATTAAATTACTTTCATTAATTACTTTCATTTAAAGCAAAGATAGGCATGGGGGTTTTTTGCATCATATAACAAGCACTTTGTGCACATTAAACACAGTTTTGAGTGAAGAAGATTAACAAATTTCAGAAATTATTTAGAAAGTGATCGTCTGACCCCACACAGTTTTTCCACAATGATTGAAAACCATGCTAACACACTGACATTCTTAAAGTCACCTTCCACTTTGTTGACCTATGAGATTAGACAACTTGTCCAGTGGATTAAAGTAATTGTATTAATTCCTAGATAAACATGTCTAATGGGAATTCTGCCTGGTTTGGCCATCATGGCTGAGCTGAGGCACTTCCATCAAGTTGTCAATCATCTCTTGATAGGCTTTCAGGATTCACAACCCTGCTGGGAAATGCTGGGTGGTGCTTTATCAGGTGCAGCACTCATACAAGAGAGCAGGAGGAGGAGGAAAGCAGCAGGGGAGGCACTGGGCAAATTTGTGGAATCTGACCTTTTGCTTTGGGCGCCTCCTTGAATTTTTGCCTTTTCCCAGGTGGCCAACAGCCATGCTATTTTATAGAAATCTTTTGTTAAGTATGTGTGAAATGTTGCAGTGCAAGTTCCTAATGGCTTGCACATCTGGCATAATAGGCAAACATGGCCCATGTAAGGCCCCAGATTTGCAGACCAGCAAGGACCTGTACAGGTGGGAAACAACCACTGCTTTAAGAGAAAACCTCCATCGAGCCAAACTAACATAGCTGTAGCAAAGAGTCATCTGTTGATGAGTAACTGCAAGACCTGTCGACAGACATAGGGAGATAGAGCAGGTTGTCATAACACTACAGTGGCCAGTGAAGCAGATAAAGCATGAATGAAGAACTTGCCACTGAATAGCACGGATATTTCCTCTAAAAATATGAGAGATATATATGTAAATTACATTTCTCTAAAGACTAAGGTATCTCCAGTCTTTACACTGCTTTCTTTGTGGTTACTGTAATTTGACAAAACTGGAGTCTGATATAGTCAACCTACATAAAGGAAGGGGAAGATCTACCACTTAGTTTAACTGGCATTCATTCCCCTTGAGGGAATGAAGGTTTAGTGCAATCTGAAAGTGAGGTAGATGAGAAAAATTACTAAACAACTCTTATAATGAAGATTAATTTAGAGTGTAAAATGACGAATTGAAAAGTTTCAATTTTACCACTAGACAAAATTATCATATTCTGAAATTCTTCCAACACCAGGCCTTTTCTTGACACAAATTAATCTTCAAAATTTCAAGACTGAATATTCCATATATCTTTTTTTCTGATTAAGTCCCATTTGGAAAATTTCTCAGTAAAGGAATCTCATAGACAAAAGAGATGTCTTCTAAAATTGCTGGTCTCTTATAAACTTTATAAAAGGACTCCATTCATAGTTGAAACCTAAAACCAAATAGAGTATTTCCTTCAAGGAAGAGAAATATATACCATAAATGCCATTTACAGACCATCCCATTCCTCTCCATTTCTCACCCTGAACTCTTGTGAGCTGTTTAACTGTATTACTTCCAAAAATGTATCAACAGACTTACAGAAAACCAGCCTACAAAAAAATAAGCTTTTTAAAGGATAGCTACTTGTGGAAATCAAGGAAACAGTCTACTACTATCATACCTAATCCACAGAAAAAGAATCTAGAATAATGAACTTGTCTAGGGTAATAATGGGTCAATGGTAGAAGCTGAAAGAACCTGACATTCTTAAACATCTTTCTCATCTTTTCACAGCAGTTTAATGCATGTTGGTAAACACAGCACATGGAAAGTATTTTAACAGAGATACTAGAGCCTAGAGGGGAAAAGCCAAATATTGTCAGATTCCTTAGCGGAAAATCTACACTTTGTAGCCCTGTAAAACAAACATTCCTTTGTCTGGTAAATTTCTGTTACAACCAGATACAAGAAGAGCAGCCACATTATTTTGTCCTTTCTTCATCACATTTTCTAGAATTGACAAAAGCTTCTGTAACTATTATGAAAACAAAGCAAAATGAAATATATTATTCTAAAGTATTAAAACATTTAAAAAACTGCTAACCATTTTCAAGAGGCATTTCCTGCAACTATAGCAAATTATTTTATTTTCAAAGCAAAAAGAAACACATTTTCTTTGAAAGCTCTGAAGTAGCTTTAGAAAACCTTTAAGGGATTAAGAACTTTGATCAAGTAGCCACAGAGATTATTCTGTCTTAAAGAAAGGAAAAAAGAGGGAGAAAAACAATTGCTAATTATCATCTTGGTAACATTTTTAAGTAGACTGGTAAATCCAAAGGATTAAGTGACTCTGTGTCAAACAAAAGATTAAGTATCACTCCTTTATGTAGTGATTCATATATACTAGAAAATCTAAAGAACATTTTTAATATCTCCTGTAAGTATTTAAAACTTTGGCCACAAACTGGAGAATCTTTAATCTAATTGTTGTGCATTTCTCTTCATAGTGTATAAAATGAACTTTGGTATACACACATAGGATTCAAACTTTCCTCAATACTGTTCACTGACTATTGGCTTTGAATTCCCATGCAAAAGCAAGAGAAAGCAAAATTATAAGAGAATTTAACATGACTTGGGTCTTAGTGAGCACAGGTCTATATGGAGAGGACTAGTTTCGTAGCACCAAGTTTTAAGCATCGCCTTTAAAAATACATTTTAAAAACAGACTGAAAACACACCTTCTGACAAATCCTATTTTGTTTTTTTGTTTCTGAATATTTTGAGTAAGGAAGGTTTTGGGTACCAGTGACAAGGACTGAAAGAAAATTTTGTTTTCAATTTAGATGTTTCAACAGAATATCTCCCTACTTCTGCCCTTGGGGAGTAGGCATATGTATCAGCATAAAGCTTATGTATTTCTGGAGGAGTGCAAAAGAAACAAAAAAACTTGTAAGCCATCTACACCCAATTAGTTTGCAAACATTAGCATTAACAAAGCCTGCTTTCCCCTGAATGCACATACCATGGCAAGAGACTTCATGCCTGATACAGAACTCAGAATGTGTTGCTGCTGCTTGGATTTCCAGAGTCTGGAAAGGTGCTCCTGAATTATTTTTCTCTCAGGGAAACTTGTCTCTTCTCTATTCCTATTACAATTTTAATGAAGCTTTTAAATGCTTCACCTTTGAGAATATTGTTCCTCTGTCAAATTGGCTTCTCCTTGACTGATGGACACTAAAGTAAGTAAGAGAAAGGTGAACAGGAATTCCAAGCATATTAATGTAATCTGTGTTTTTTAAATAAGCTTAAACTAAAACTAGTTTCTGAGACAACACCGTCCAGAGATTGTTACCTTGCTGAAGCTCTTCTGTGAGACAGAAATCAGCAAGTTTTATCTATAGTTAAGGAATATCAAACATGTTTTCTGTCACTTTATGATCTGTGCTAAATTTTGACCTAAAAAAACATTTATAGCTAGGCTATAAATTCTAGAAGTAAGTTTGGAACTAACATCTGTTTGTCAAGGCCACTTTAGGAGTATACTGGGAGGAAAGTATTAAAAATGTTATTTTGTTGAATAGATAGGGAAAAGATAATACTGAGATGTCTAAAAATTCCAAGTTACAAGATTTATTAGGAAGAGTTTTGAAATTAAATTTCTTCTAGAGTCCAAAATAGAACTTGAAGAATTAGAAATGGAAGATACTCAGAAGGAAACACAATTATGCCAATCACCTGTAATTGCCAGACATGGGGTTTAATACATTTCTATTTCTCTGACTCATAACAAATTATCTGCTTCCAGTACTTGGCATCAGGTCTTTGGTTCTTAGAAGAAAGCTCCTAAATGTGTTTTCCCCTGGCCCCTCCACACAGGGAATTATGCTGCTGAACTAGTCCATTCCCTTGATTCCTGGAGCCCTCAATGACTGTGACAGACATGCTGGCACCCCTTGCAGTGCTGGGCTGACAGGATGGTACTTTCCTGGTTCATGCCTGAAATGTGCTACCAGCAGTCATGTGTGCACTTACAGTTAGATGTTAGAACTGTCAACTTATCTTTTCCCACTGGGTTTTTCTTAAGCTACCTCAGTGATGCAGATCTCAACAAGCTTTATTCTTGATTGCTAATTGAGGAGTGCCCTGGGGTCTGAAGACTGCATTGTAAATATAGTGACTGATCAACTTTGATTAATGATGTTACCTTCAGACTGACAAGTTTGGTTTTAAAGTGGTATCATACAAAGCATAGTTCATAAAACAGATGGCAGGGGACTTCAGCTTTCTGTAAAAACATATCGTAACATTCAGTAATTTTGAGGGATGGTATTTTCCCTTTTAGGATTGACAGGTGGAGGAAGTGAGAACCTCCTGGTGCTTCACACACTTTTTTATGATTATTTACTTGACAGGTGAGAGACATGACAGCATAACTTTCTTAGAGGTTGCTAATATCCAGAGATAAACAATAAAACATTAAAATATGCTGAAAGTTCTTCAGCTTATCCCCTGAACTCAAAAAAATTTGCTACACTCAGTTGTCTAGGTGTTCTAATCAGTTGTTAGCATTTCCCTAAAAAATAATTGACGGTATAAAGATTGGTCAAAGACACATTTTTAAGTCCTTCTTTCTAATAAGACACTCTGCTAGACCTAAAGACAACATACATACTGTTCAATCTTACTGACAAAGTAACTCTTCACATGGTTGAGAGATATGTGGGCAATTAGCAGGTCTTTCAGTGATTTTTTTCCTACTTCATTTCCTTGCTGGAATTTTCAAGATTATATTTTTAGATAAGGCTTTAAACTTTTTGGCTTTAGGTTATTATTGACCACACTAAAACAAGAATAAAGAGTTGGGTCTTTGGGACAGTACAGAGCTAACATGAGAGTGACTGGGTTTTGTCTTTCCGAAAAGAAAGCCTTCACAGCAAATTTACAGTCTTGGCATGCATAAATTAATAATGTTTCGGTCTGGCCTGTATTATTCTTCTAAAGCAAAGAGCTATTTTGCAGAAACTAGTTAAATAAAAGTCTTGTTCACATCTTGGCCTGATCTCTTGTACGTTTAGGACAGAGTCTGGACTGACATATCTTGCCAATAAACTTCAACAGCTAACTTATATTTACACCTCTCTTTCCTTAAGATTTACATTTTTATAGGACCTGTTTCTTCTAACAAAGCATGAAGGTAAAGGCAAGCTCTTAAGATATCAGACTATGAATTAGGAACACATTCCACTTCCACGATTTATCTGTTTTTTTCCTCCTGATAATGAACCTTTCCCATCTGGCTCTATTCACACCATATAAAAGGCTTCCATCTTAATTTGAAAGAATATTCTGAATACCCTGTATAAGACATTCATTCCTTGCTAGAGAACATGAAAGAAAGTCCCTTCAAGCATTATGTTTATATTTTTCAATTATTTATAAATTAACAGTGAACTGTCATATCATGCTTAACTTGCATATTTTGTTTTCTGGCTTCCCTTAAAAAAAAAAAAAAATTAAAAGCATCTAGCCCACAATTTTATGCTGCTTTTGTCTGGTTTCTAAATTTTTTTAGCCATAATTATCTCACGTGGAAAAAATTCTGAAAAAAAGTTCTGTCTTTTAAATAGTAAAATGTTATATACCAACAAATAACTTCATTCTTGCATTATGGCAGAATGACACAGCCCACAAAATCTATTTCAATGGCAGTTTCTCTCCTATCACAGCAAACAGATATTCAGGCTGAATTCACTGATCCTTATCTTCAGGAAGATATGGAAGGACACCATTTTATAACTGGCATCTTCAAATCATTCCTCTTGTAACATCCAGTTTGTATTTTGCAACACTACTACCTAAAATTTCTTTAACAGTTGTCCTTTTTTCAAACAAATCCCCTGCATTAACTAGCACTTTCTTTAGGCAAATTTTCATATCCATACTTCTAATCAATTTTTGGTAGTAATTCCTAAATGGCTGCATATGTCCTCATAAAACACAGGACTATAAACCCTTTTTAATGCAATCCCAAGGGCAGTCTTCTGAAGTAACAGCTAATAGTATAAGTTAGCAATACTTTGAAGCATTAAGTGGAAGACAGGAATGGCAAAGCTGTACCTGACTTTAGGTATGGTAATTATTTCCTATACCTGAGTGAACATCTGTGATCATTAGTTTTAGATTACAATTTCTCAGAAGAAAATCATTCTGATTTCTTAAAGCCACTTTGAAATTGCACATCATTAAAATTGGGTCGCTTTCCAGTTTCAAATGTGCATTTGAGCTCAACAGAGCACCTATTAAAGAAACATTTGGCATCGTAAAAATTGCAGCAGATGGGCAAGGTGCAAAGAGGCACGGGAGTTGAATCTAGTATGTCAAAACCAAAAAAAGCCCCTGTCCTTTTCAGATCCTCTGTTCTAGTAAAAGGACAACATACAGAACCACAGAATATGCTGTGGGGACCCACATATGGGAAGGGACCCACAAGCATCAATATCACCTCCTAGCCCTGCACAGAATCATCCTCAAGAGTCACACCATGTGCCTGTTGTCCAAATGCTTCTTGAACTCTGTCATGCTTGGTGCTGTCCCCAGGGAGCCTACTCCAGTGCCTCTCTGGGGGAAGAATCTTTTTCTAAAATCCAACCTAAACCACCCCTGACACAACTTCAGGCCATTCCCTCGGGTCCTGTCACTGCCCCCTCAGTTTCCTCTTCCCCAGGCGGAACAGACCAAGTGACCTCAGCCATTTCTCACACAGCTTCACTCAAGGCTCTTCAGCATCTTTGTTGGCATCCTTTGGATGCTCCCTAATAGTTTAAGATCTTTCTTACATTGTGGCCCCCAAAGCTGCCCCCAGAACTGAAGGTGAGGCCACCCCAGTGCAGAGCAGAGGGGATAATCCCCTCCCTTGCCCGGCTGGTGATGCTGTGCCTGATGCCCCCCAGGACAGGGCTGGCCCTCCTGGCTGCCAGGGCACTTACACCTAAGCAGGCTTTCACGAGGAGTTTGGATTTCTGCAATTAACAATTGGCTGTACCAGCCAGCTACTGGAGGAATATTATCAGCTTACAATAATACTATGCACAGAAAACACGACAGACTTAAATTTTCGCAGCTACTGACGGTACCAACAGGGAGAAAAAAATGAGGAAAAACATTACTTATTTCCTTTAATGCTAAGAAAAAATAGCTTCCTTAAAAAAGACTTCTAGTATTTATAGTTAGAAAATTTTGGAGCCATTTTGCTGCATCTCTTCATGTTGAAAGGCTTGGAAGAAGTCTGTTGATATAAAGCAGTATGGCTTTGGGACTCACAAAAAGGTTAAGCCTGCATTTTCAGACACGTACATTTGGGTTTCTTTTAAATATCTTTTTTTAGAAAAAATACTAGCATTTTTAAATTATTTGTGTATCACAGCAATATAACATTTAATCAAAATACTGTAACCATACCCAGAGGATGAAGCAGCAAAGCAGAGCACCTGACAGACGGACTTATAAAGCTCCCCCTGAGGGTTTGAAGCTGTCTGCTACACTACAAGCAAAACAAATAACTGTATTAAAACATGAATTTATTAGCCCACAGAGGCAGTATGCTGATTGCTAACCACCAATGCCATGGAATGAAAGGTCACATATCAAAAAAGATTTTCTAAAATTTCACTTTTCATTACTCTGCCAAAATTTACAAGAAAAAGTAAAAACATTGTATACAATAAGGACAGAGGAGCTATATCATCTGGCTGATAAGAACA
This sequence comes from Cettia cetti, assembly GCA_013401135.1. Lineage (NCBI taxonomy): Eukaryota > Metazoa > Chordata > Aves > Passeriformes > Sylviidae > Cettia > Cettia cetti. The sequence continues at coordinate 52,265 of VZUI01047867.1, read as the reverse complement.
ATTTTGCTGATTGACACAGAGACATTTAACCTGTGTAGGTTCCCAAATTTTCATACACTCAACTTTCCAATCAATGTGCTTTTCTTCCACCTTTACTAATTCCCCCCTTTCTTCCTTATAATTTCAGCAGATAGTCCAAAGACTTGGACTGAAATTCTTTTATTCTAAATATCACAGGGAGAAAACCAAACATTTTAATTAGGATTTGTATAGACCTGAAGCTAAAAACACTGAGCAATAAGGACTAAGTCAAAGAGCACTGTCTTCATTAATAAACCTACTACTAAATCTCTGCTGCTTCAGAGTAAGATTTTATTCTCAGATTGAATTAATTTCCAGTAGAAAACCAGGCTATAACGGAAGGAGATATCAATGCTGTAACGTAGCTATTACACAGACATACTACCTCCTTAGTGGGTGTAGATTTGTAGTCACAAATATGAGTAGGGCAGATTAACAGTGAAGAAGCTACATTGACACCTGTATCTTCAGCATTTCACCTGATGATGCCAGGGGTAATTATCAAAGCACAGTGGAGCCATTTGGGTATTTCAGACCCTTGGAGACCAACCTGAGAGCACAAGGACACATCAACCCTTTTCGCTACAGTGCAACCAGATTGCTGACAACACACCATACCATGAGCAGGGCAGTGCCAAGGCAGGAACGGTTATTTCATACGATATACAGCTAATATAGTACCACATATATGGTGGTCTCTGTTGGAGTACAAACCATTTTCTGATCTGTAAATTAAAAAAAAAAAAACCCACCTTTTTTAAATCCACTGAAGTTGCACTTTGAAACCACAACTTCAAAATATATCAACACAGAGCTATCAAACCAGTAAACAGATATTAATAGTGGTTGCTCTTTTTTGGTTTTTTTGGGTATTTTTTTCCCCCTCAAAAAATTTGGGTTACATATAGTACCTAAAATGTAACTGCAGGTAGAAAGCAGGATTATAGATATCAAGTAATCTGCCACAACAGCAGCCAGGACATAATTTTATCTGAAAGTATCCTTACATTGAGTAAGAAGCACAATTTTGAGCAAGTAAGGAATTTTTCTTCCCCTTTTTCAAACTTCAGTATTAGAGATGAAATCCTGAAAAGATTTATTCTACAGATTTGCAAAACAGAAAGCAAATTAAAACTTTTTAAAGTTTACCTCTAAATTATTAACACTTCTTTCTTATTTTGAAGGGTCTGAGATGATAATAGTACTAATTTATTTTGAGTACAAGGTATCCTGACAAAGAGAGGGCTCATAAATACTTAGGTGAAATTATAAAATTAGCAGATATGTACCATCTGGCCAGCCTCAAACTTTGTGCATTAGTATCAATGTGGTATGAGGCAGTCAAGGACCCTACCCACTTACCTCTAAATCCATTTTTGCAGCCTGCACCAGGGTCCCTAAAGTTAGCCAGCTTTTACAGAAGCATTTTTCCAAGCAAAAATGTCACTACCAGAACAAAGATATATGAAGGGGGTGTGGTTGGGGGATTTTTGTGTGTTTTGAGGGAGTTTTTAAATTTTGTTTCTTCGAGGGGATATTTTTTTCTTTTCTAGCTTGGTGTAGGGAAGGTTGGGTTGGTATGGTATTACATGTATGTGAATCAGTAAGGGATCAGAGGAGGTGCAAAGCAAGCAAGGTAAAAGTATATACTATATTTCTTGCTGAAAGATTAGAAGTTTAGAACTGAGAAAAAGATACACAGTTTGGTAGTTTTTGTTCTGGAAGAAATTATCCTTGGGATTTTCTTTGTAACTAAACGGGATTGCATAATCATGAAACCTGGTATTTTTCAACCCATATTCTCCAACAGAATTATCCACAAACTATCAAGTTCTTAGCTAACAGCTCAGATCAGAGAGGTAAAAATGGAATTGTTTAAACAAAGAAACAAAGAAAAATCACTCTACAAGATTGCTAATGCTGACTTTCCACAGATTTCAAATTATAAACAGCCAAAAACACTATACATGAAGTAGTCCAAAGAAGCAAGAATTAAAGTTTAAAAAATTGGCATTTCTTCTGTTTTAAAATTTATGAGAGATATTTTGTGGTGATGTTTTGCTACTTTTAATAATGTTTTAAGGAGAAAAGTTTCTAAGTACAGAGATAGAACTAAAATAAACATATATTTTAGTAATAAACCATAATCCCAAAATCGCTACTAAAAGAACACTGCTATTGATGCAACCTTCATTGTACTCTACAGCAGTACAAGCTGCTCAGGATACTTTTAAAGCCTGCAGACTAAAACATGCAAAAAATTTATCCATAACCCCCAAAGTCCAGTTTTCTGGGAGAGGAAGAATTTACAGAGGCTCAATACAATTCTACCCTCTCTTTTCCCTTGCTCCCTCATTGCCTTTATTAACTCAATATGTCCCTACACTCAGTTTAAAGACTTTGTTGCTATGGGAATTTATTTCCATATTTTATTGTCAAGGAGAAAAACGAGATTTTGGTGATTAAATGTCACAGAAGCTCTGACTTTTGCACAACCTATTCAAATCTACAGCCTTAAAAAAAAAAAAAATCTGTGTATGTATTTGAATGTCTTACAGTTCTGATCATAAAAAGGTACATATGTTCTACCTGGTATTTAAAAGCCAAGCACAAAAATTCTCTCTCCCTTCCCCCAAAACCTTCTGGATAATTTTAACACAATTTCCATATGCACACTTTCAATTTGTTTCATAGAAACTCAAGAATAAAACATATTTTGTTTTCCCTTTCTCCCAATGAGGACTATCCACAGTATCAAGAGATTCTTCTCTTTTTTAAGTGACATTCAAGGTTAGTGAGGCTGGAAATTCACCTAGTAGCAACTGACCCATGAAGACAGCTACAAAATTGCAAGCATAGGTTCCTTCCCTCCCCATAACTAACCTATATTGCAGCTGGAAAAAATAAATGCATGCAACAGATATAAAATATTGTTCAGTTCCTCCAGTAAATATGCCAAAAAGTGCTTGCTGTCTTCTATCACAACTGGATATTTCCACTGTAAATCTCATACACTTGTAGTTCTCCCCTTTTTAATATTGTAACTGTCTACATAGGTTAATGTTTAGAACCACTTACTTAGAAGAAGCATGTATGTAACCATTAAATCGTCATGATTTAAATGAAACTGTGAGCATAAACCAGAAAGTTCAAAATGAAACCTAGTATCAGAAAAAAATTTCCCTTGTGGCTCAAAGTTTCTGTATGGTTCTGCTCCTTCAAAAGTTTTTTCAGGTTAGGAACCAGACCTCATGTTCATGTACCAGGAATGGCTCTCTCTGGTGTAGGACTCTAGGAACACAACTGAGGATGCAGCTCTCTAAAATAGACTCAGGCTATGCTGTCAGAGGACTACAGTGCTGAAACTTAGATGACCACACTTCAGATGCTCAAAAAACCAGGATCCTGACCTTCACACTCTCAGAAGCCTTATCTTTCCCAAAGGTGATGTAACAAACTGCTGGAAGTCAGCACTCAGAGCATCCAGAAGCTGCACCTGCTCCCTAATCTATCTGATTCTGATTGAGGACATACTTCCAGGTTTTCCCTCTTCTGGTACTATTATTGTATGCCTCACTTCTGGGAGCAAGAGATCTAGCTTGCTATTTAGCTGTGATTGACCAAGTGCAATAGGTTCATTAGGTAAAGCTCACTAGGAGTTACAAGCATTCCACAGTTCATCAAAACAGGACATTTAGGAGTCTAAACATGACATTAGGAGGCTAATGTAAAGAACTTATGAATGAACACACAGGCACAGGTATAAACTTTCTGTGTGGCATTTAACAAGTACAGTCCATATTTGATGAATATGGATGCATGGAACCATGAATGCACAAATTTTAACCCTGGCACTACAACAGGTATAGGCAGAAAGGCATAATTACTGAGGCAAATCTGTACAAAAGGAATTACACCAAATTGTATTGTTTAACTCATTAAAACACCGCTGAGCTTTAGCACTGGATAGTGTTTTTCCATTCTGTGGCCAGCACCCGGTCAACTGACCCATGGGAGAAGCAGAGGCAGAGGGGAAAGGAACACGGCTTTCTGGCTAGTAAACAAATGGAAAATTGGAGATTGCCCAAAGCTATGTATATTTCTTATCCCTCAAAGTTTGCGGAGACCCAAGTCCCCTTACCACAGCATAAAATACATTAAAATATTAAACGTATTAAACATTGACTAACCATAGCAAAAAAAATTTATATTATTTACAAAGATTTTGTAGAGTCTAAAGTAGTGAGCTCCCCAATACCCTGTAATTAAAAACCACCTGTTGATGTCAGTAATTGGCATGTAACCTCAATGAAAAGTAAGTGCTAACAAAAACTATGCAAAGCCTGTGGAAACTCTTATCTTGCTCCTCTTAAAGAGATCCCTTTTAAGCCAGGGAGAATGTGCTGGTTTTGTCTGAGATAGAGGTAGCTTTCTTCATAATAGTTAGAAGGGGGCTATGTTTGGATTTGTGCTGAAACAGTGTTGATGTCACAGGGCTGTTTTAGCCATTGCTGAGCAGTGCTCACACAGCATCAAGGCCTTTTGTGCCCCTCACACCGCCCCACCCAAAGGGGCTGGGGGTGCACAAGGAGCTGGGAGGGGACACAGCAAGAACAGCTGATCATAGGGATGTTTAAGACACATGGCACCATGCTCAGCATATAAAGCTAAGGGAAGAAGCAGGAAGGGGCAGATAATCAGAGTGATGGTGTTTGTCTTTCTAAGTAATGGCAGTGTATGCCAGAGCCCTGCTCTCCTGGATGTGGTTGAACACCTCCTGCCCATGGGAACCAGTGAATTAATTCCTTGCTCTCTTTGCATGCACATCTTTTGCTTCACCTTTCAAACTACCTTTATCTCAGAGTTTTCCCCTTCCCCATCCTAGGGGGACGGAGTGAGCAAGTGGCTGTGTGCAGCTGAGGTGCTGGCTGAGCTTAAACCACAACAGGGAAGAAGGGAGCAACACAGCACACTTTGTATGCTACCATGCAGTATAAATGTTATGCAGGACTGAAGACAGTAACAACCTTTCTGGGGGAAACTAACCTCTCTGGTAAATTGAAGGTTCTCCACAGTTCCTGTAAATATGAAATGCCTTCTCTCTTTTGTTATTTACTTACTCATTTATTAAAGAAGACTGCTTTTTTCATTCTTCTAAAGAGGCATTCTCAAATATAGGCTCCTAAATACTACTTTAGACTTCAAGTGGGTAGATAAAAGTAATGGGGATTTTAGTGGCAATTCCAATGAAGACATTACAGATTTAATATTAAAATATAATCCATATTATGCCAGTGTTAGCAACTTCAGCAAGACATCTTATGATTCCTCATTTTTAAGAAGATATAACTCTGATAAAATTGCCTTAGGATGCTGTATTTATGTCATATGTGATCTGTTCCAGTGGTTTAAATCACCCCACGAAAATATTTTCAGGAAACAACAACTATTTGTACATATTGATGTCCAATTCAGTACCACTCCACCAACATCACAGGGACCTGCAGGAGATCAATATCTCTGAGAAGATGGTGGAGGCTAATCTTGCTTTTCTTATTTCAGGATCAAACAGAAAAGCAGCAAAGAGCTCTGGGAACTACAGGAAACAGCAGTATTAGCTGCTTGAAATTGTCAAGGGAGAAGTAAATTGGAAAAAGCTTCTTTTGTCTAGGAAATATCGGGGGAGGGGGAGCAATGGTCAAGACCACACAGGCCTTATGCTGTTGCCATCCAGCAGAGTGAAGAGAAACCATTAGGCTAGCTCATCTGCAAATATGAGCAATGTATGTGCAGGCACATTCGTCTCACCATCTTCAGCATTTTGTACAGCCTTAAAGCTGACAGGAAATTAACCCCCAGCTGACTAATGCAGAATGAGAGATGCTAGGATAAATGGGGCCCCAGCTGGCAGTGGAGCCCCCAATCTCTTCCACAGTTCTTGAAATGCTAAGGGTTACCCAGCCCACAAATGCAATATTTAACAGCTCAGTGCACTTGAATATGTGGCTCTTATTAGACAAAACGAACCCGTGAGAGGTCAAGTCATGTTTTGAAGCTGTAAGTTATTTATTATTCTTAACGGGAATAAAAGCAATCTCTATGAAAAGCATATTTACTAAAAAATCTGACTCCAAGGATGAAGTCTGTCCTGCAAGGGAGTAGCTGCTGCCCTAACAGTCTAAACACTGTAAATGTTATACTTCAAAGGCATGGAGACAAGACTGGACCATGACCACCCAAAAGAGAAATAACTTACAAAATAATAGGTTTCTGATCAGATGTGCCAAAGTATCAAGACTTCTGGGTAAGTTCAGCATAATAAAATTCCTTAGATGGTGGGAAATGAGCAGAAAATAAACCATTGAGTTACATTTTAAATAATTCTGAAACACTACTGCAAAATAGCACAACTTGCAAATGGAGAAGAGATGAACAATAAGCAACACTGACTACTACATTACTACGGCTTTAGAGCTCCTCAGAAGAGAAGGATAAAATTGCAAATTTAAATCTAGAGCAGCATTTTATATTGACATTGCTTTTCAAAGCACAATAGTTTTAAAAGTAGCAACTTAAAAGACTGAAGAATGCAAAAAGTGGCTTACTTGAAGTTCAGAGTGTCCTCAAAAATCAGTAGCTTTATCTAATACCCAGCACCATATCACCCCCAACTAAGACCGTTCCAAGACCATAAAATAAAGAAGAGTTTTATAAAACTTGGTTTGGTGGTCGACCACGTCATCCATGGAGGCCCCAGGTTTACATCATTACCTTAAATAAAACATAGGCCTCCAATAAAATTGTCTTTTACAAAACCAGTACTGTTATAATAGCACAGGGAGGCTAGACAATGCATCCTGCAATCACATTTGTGGTTCATGTTAAGCTATAGACACTAATAACTAATTCCACATGTGAGACAGACCTCCCAGAGGGAGATTTTAATCAAATAAGTGATGGGAAAAGATACATTTCCTTATTTTGGTATAACAAACCCTCTGTACTAATAATATGTTGACCTGGTAAAATGTTACTGTATTGTAGCTGTGCAACATTAGTAGAACTTACATCTGGTTTAGTTATTTCTGTACAGCAGTTTGTATACATAAGCCACAGAGCAATAAATACTTTATCATTACCGTTATATTAAAAAGAAACTTTAAATGCATTTGCCCCATCTTTTTAACTGCCAATGTTATTCAGATCCACTCACACTTTAAAAAAAACCAACAAAACAACCAAGCAAACAAAAGAAAACCTAAAAAACCCACAAGGTGAAAAAAGAACAGCACAGTAGGGTTTGCATTATCTTTGCATTATTAATTGGACAGATGACTGTTGATTAATGCTTTTTCTGCACTCAAGCTGAGCATTGAAAGTACATAATAATTAAGCCTCTTTTTTGCGTATTTTCTGTAATAACAAACTTGATCACAGCTCTCTCCCATATTCAAGCTCCCCCTCCATCCTACACCTCTGGCAGTTTAACTTGCACAACTCCAGCTGCTGACAGGTATAATCTCTGATATCTGTCACACCTGACAACTCAATCTGCATACCTGCTATGCAGCTTACACTGGAAATTACTCAAGGTCTAGAAAGCCGAAAAAATAATAAAAAAAATTATCTAACTTACTTCCACAAGGAATGCTTTACCCCAGTAGGACACCACTTTTTCAATTACTCTCATTTCAGACAACTCATTTATGACTGCAACAAATACAATTCCATCAAAATCTTCTGAGTCAAAGACAGTGAATACCTTCAAGTCAGCCAGTCAGAACAAAAGAGAGCTAACCAAATGAAATGGAGTCCAGACTGACAATTTTTCCAGCCAGAGTGAGAGCATCACAGGCAGACAGGAATACAAGACTTGGCAAAAAAATAAAAAAAATCAGCAGCCAAGTTCTACTGAATAACCAAAAATAAAAGAGCTGGATAGTTTAATAAGCAGCTACAATACAAATTTTTAAAATACCTCAAGAATAGCTTCTAAATAAGGGGTAGCATTAATCTGCTTAGCTAATTGTCCAGCTTTGCAGGCTACCTTGTTTAGAAGTCCTGCCAGTCTACTCAAATTGCACTGGGATGTTTTCATGTTCTCAATGTGATCAGGATGCACATCATAACTGGTCTTGTGTCATAACCATCATTTTATATCATTGGGTACTTGGCCCAAAGATAAGGGAATAATGGAAAAAAAATAGGCTTGTCACCCAACACCATATCCTACCATCAGCTGGAGCATTTTTCAAGTTGCTTGTACCAGTTCATACTTTACTGACCATCCTGAAGATGGTCAGTAGATTTACTATTCTTTAAACATAAAAAATTGTGTCTCAAATTCCCCAGTGGTATATTCTGAAAAATGTCATAGTTCTCAAAGTTGAAAGGCATGATCTGGCAGCATACCAGCCAGGTCCTTCCTTAACCAGCCACTCTCCCAAATCCATCTCTCTCCATTCCTTGTTTCTGTGCCCACACTGCCTCTTTCCTCTCACTGTTAGTGAGTACAGCTATTTGTAGGCAGTGACAAGGACTGAATATAACTGAACCAATTCAGGTTTAAAGTAACTCCTAAAAGGTTTATCTGGGATATTTGGGGAAGGGGTGTGGTATTTGAAGGTGGTGTTTTTAATCTGCATTTCCTCTCAGTTCAGTTTGCAGCACAGCCTAGGAAACAGCTATATCAGCTCAGCTGGACAGGGCTGAGCTAAAGGCTAGGTAGACTGAAAGGGATAGGCTCTTTTACTGTCCCATTACAAAGCGTTCAGTTACTGCTTACTTGGGTTGTACAAGCTTGAGCTAACCAACTTTTAAATTATTTTCCTTTCTTCCTTGTCTCCATTCTACACTATTGCCCTCCACATACTACAAAAGACTACAACTTTTTCCTCAACTGACCTTTTTGATGTCTTTTTTTTCCCTTTCTCTTGAAGTTGCCCTCTCCCAATATTACACTAGGAAAACACAAAGAACAAATGCCAGAACAGGTATAAGGACACAATTCTTTCTAATTGGCTGAGCAGCACTCAGCCAGAACATATGCGCATGAAATATGCAGCCTAGTAATTTAGTGAAATAAAAAATGCATTTCTGGCCAATTAATTGAAATATTCCTATTTTCATTCAATGCAGTCTCTCCCCATAAAACTGTCTCCAGCAAAAACCAAATCTCCACAAAGGTCTGTAATCTACAAAACACAGAATTACTATTTCTAGCAATAGAGATGAAAAAATAAGTTTTCAAAGACACCAGCTTCCTGTCCAAGAAAACTCTGATGCTGGGTGCAAAAAAAAACCTCACAAGCCAGGTGTCCAAATTTAGAGCTCCACACCTAGGAACAGAGACCCTGTAGTCAAAAGTTAGGATGTGGAAGCTTGGATTTCACCTGTGTCATTCAGGTCTCTTCTGGACCAATTTTGCTCTGCACCAATTTTTCTCTAGCCCTGGCGTGGAAAAGGAGGAAAAAGGTGAGAACAAGCTTTTCTCAATTAAAAGTCAATCAGAAACATCTGCAAAGACTGTGGGTTTAAGCAATGAGTGTTCAATACTAAAAACTTCCTATATGTTCAGAATTTTCTGTCATGTAAGTGTTTTTACCACTGTTTAATTCACTAGGATAGGGTAACACTTGAGTTAACTAAACTCCTTGAAGCACTTAAAAAAGTCTCATCTTCATGCCTTTTAGTATAAAGCCTGCTGTTGCAGATGCACTTTAAGGAAAAAAAAAAATAAATGCAACAACCTAATTAGTTTCCTGTTTGTTTCTACTCAGTGTTAGAAGCACAATGTACCATACAGTGTTTGGCTATAGACATTCTGAGGTCTTACATATGTCATTGTACATGAGTAAAAAAACCCAAATATGTGTGTGTGTGTGTGTATATATATGAAATCATTCTTTCCTTTTCCATTTTGTCACAAAAGAGCATAATAACTAAGTCAACACCTTAGAGCAGTTCAAGAGGAAACTACAAGTGATTCGCTGTTTCGGGTTTTTTTTACTCTACTACTTCCCTTTTATATTACAGCTATATAGTCTGTACAAGGAGAAATCATCATTGCTTTATCAAAAACTACATTTTCTTTTCAATCCATTTTGAAGAGAAATCAAAATTTTAAAATCAACTGAAAAACATGACAATACATGTCCATATGAAACACTTGGTGTCCTTTTGTGAAGACAACATTTTTCTGAAAGACTGCCATTTCACTGAAAAGAAAATTACCTATACTCAGCTTACTCATTTGTACAGCTACTGCTGTAAAGGACTCTGGATTTTAACTAGGGTTTCTGAGAACCACTAAAATACACAGTTTTGTGTAAGCTAGGGGATTTGGTGAGCTTGTTGTTTGCCTATTTTACTTGAGGAAGAAGTATTCTTGGGGAATATTATTCTTCTTGGGGAAGAAGTTAAAAAATAGGAAATACTTATTTTCTTAAGACAGTAATACATTTAAGTCATAGCTCCTACTAGGGGAAGAAAAAGATACATGCCAAAGGCATGCACCAAGTCCTATGCATCTCTGTTAAATTAGAACAATAAGAGTTTTATCTTTGCCTCAGGGAGCAAAGCTGATGATATCAGCTGCTGCACTTGCACGCCTGACCAAACTAAGCTGAGTTTGCAAGATGCAAGAGGATAAGAGCATGAATGAATTCTTTGCAAAAGGCAGTCAGATATCCAGTGCTCGACTCAGATATCCAGTGTTTGACAGTAAACAGAATGAGGGAACTGCTGGAAGTAAGGAAAATAATTGAAAAAGCCCATCCCAGCATGGAGTAATAGCAAAGGCTAATAACACATTGCTTAAACAAAACATAAAAAGGCCATTCTAAAGCTCTTGAAGTGTTCTTTCAGCATTAAACATCTGTGTTTATTTTTGGGAGTTGACTAAAATACTAAGACTTATTGTGTACTCAAAAACTGATTTAGCACCTGTTTAACAGTGAATGTTGCCTCACAAATAGCTTACCGCAAAGGAGACTCACCTTGTATAAAGCAGAAATGATCTGATGCATTTTCAGTCGATGAAATACAAAGATATCGTACACAGCTGAAATGGCCAGAACAGTCACTCCTTGCTCCTTCCACAGCATGCTGCATCCTGCACACAGCCCTGCTCCCAAGATCCAGCCCCAAGTACTTGGTGAGGAACCTCTGGTAGCGCAGTGCTTCACGTAACACATGAGGGAAAGCAGAAAGAAGAGGCAGGCTCCAATATCTGCCCTCCCTACAATCCCTGCTACGGCTTCCGTGTGGATGGGATGAGATGCAAACAGCAAGCCCGCTATCAAGGTCCAGTACCCATCGCCAAAGAGAATCCTGGAGAAGTTTGTGAAAAGGCCAGTGACTGCAGCATGTAAGAGGACATTTACAAGGTGGTAGCCCCATGGGTCCATTCCCCCAACAGCATGGTTAATGCGGAAGGAAAGCGTGCAGAGAGGTCTGTAGGACTTGTGGCTCCCACTGTGAGTAAGCAGTGTCCCCCAGAAGTCATTGTAGAAGATATGGATCCATGGCGTCTCAGGCAAAAGGTCCTGGTTTGTCTTGATAGCTCGACTACAAAAGAAAAATAAAAACTTCATTTTAACAGAAGAAAGTGGCTACAAATGAAAGACTGTGAAAACGCAATCACACTGCTACAAGAAAAAAAATGGCATCACTTCAGTGCTGCTTCAAGTTTTGAATTTTAACAGGAGTTGTTAAAAAATTACGTATCTATTGACTTCCTTCTAGAGCAAAATTTCCATATAAATTGGCTTTTAAAACATTAGAAACAAACGTTATGCTGTTTCCGTTAAATTAAAACGCCCTTCAGTGACATTCTTCTGAGTCTAACCCAGGAGTAATCAGTTAAGATTTGATGAGTTATAATTAAAATGTAAAAGAAATATGAAAATCTTGCAAACATTATTGTTGAAACAATGGATCCTCCAGTAATTCAGAACTAGAACCCCAACTGTCCTTTTTATAAAGCAATTTTAATTTAGATGTTGGAATGGATTTTGCTAACATGAATAAACAATAAATACTGAAGTTGGTAGGAGTGTGCAATTTTCTGCTTCTGGACAGTGCACTCCCCTTGTATAATTGTCTTGTGCATATTTTGACTAACAACATTTTCTGCAACACTTTGCTGAAGACAGACAACAGAATATTTTACAGTTGAAAATATACTTTCGTTTTAGATTTCTTGTATTTCCAAATAAGGGGAAAAAAAATACATTGTATTTGTTTATGAATTCAAGTCTGTCAGCTTGATTAGAAAAAAAATGCTGAAGCTCTCAGCATTTATGCTTACAACTACACTGGCAAGAACTCATGCCAGCCATTAGCAGTCTCTAATTCATTACTGTAAAAATCTGTCTCCTATAGTATTTGTATAAGTCCAAAGATTTGCATTTAAATTTATTCAGTGTGAGAAGGTGTGAGACCTGCTTAGTGCAAAGAGATGACTAGAACTTAATTAGTTGTATTTAAGCAATTATTTAAAGATGCATTGTTGCTGTTAATACTGAGCTTAACTCATTTAGCATGTATTTTATTAGAGTAATTAAGAATCCAGCCAGCTCAAGATTCTTCTATTCAAAATACTAAACAAGAGAGATGATTTATATCTCATTCTCTATCCGCCTTACCAATAAATACCCTCCTTTAATTAATAATTTTTCAATTCAGATGAGGAAGGAAAAAAAAAGTGTGAAACTCAAGCCCACAATTAAAATGCATGACTAATTCATATGCCAAGACTCCCCTCACATTCTCCAGTTCCTTAGAACCTATGTGCAAATCTTTTTTTTTTTGTCGTATTCCTTCCAGGAATGTTGTCTTGTTCTGGGAAGAAAAATGCTCAAAACTGATATACTGCACCACAGAATCTCCATGCAAATACTCCAAATACCACACAGCTCAGCATTTCCATTGTCCAGAGCATCCTGCTGTAATGCTTTCAGACACTCTTCCTCTCAGCATGTCCTTTTGTCTCTGAATACACAGAGGTTATAGAGAGGTCAGCTTAAATCCTTTAAAGATCTGATGATGCTTTTTAGAATATTTGAAAATTTTCATTTTGACTTCTGCTTTTGCAGTGGATCAGGTTGCCTATATTTGTTTTCCCAACCCCACACACATTTTTCTCATTTCAGGCGAGCCACAAAAGAACACTGGAGGAAAACAAGATCGTTGTTTTCACATTATTTATCTTGTCCTTCTGTGTTGTCTTTTCCTAAAACCTAATTCTTCTGTTTGTGATTTCCATTTGTAGTATAACTCTCAGAACCACTATCAGAAACCTAGGAATTTGGCAAAAATAAAGCAGGTGTCAGGCAAGAAAGACTTCTTTCTCTGAGAAAAACGTAATATATTAGACAACAGGCTCCCAAAGGCTAAGAACGGCTATCAGATGTCAGGATTTAGAGTTGAAACCCTGAACTGCAAAAGTGTTTTTCGTGGGGAAACAATAAGAAAGCAAACGGCAACAATACTGCCAACACAACCACCCTCCTCCAAGGCAAAGTATTCTTCTATGAAGAGTCCAGACAGTTCCCAGGAAATGGTTGCTTTTAGTATTTCTTTTGCCTCCTCTCTAAGCAGGTAGTTTTCATGCAGCAGACACTCACATTGAACTCATCCCCACCAAAAGTAAACTGTTTGTATCATACAGAAATCTAGTGTACATTCAAAAGGCATTAATTCAGTCAAATCTTATTCACAGCTTTAGCAACAAATTTCATGCATCCTTGGTTCTTTTCTGTTTAGACCCGTCCATATTAAAAAGCAAAACAAAGAAATAGACAGTGAAAAAAGCCCCACACAAAACAAAAAAAATCAAAGGAAGCCCTAAAGATACAGTATTGATCAAACTGTATTTGGGTACAGATTTCAGCAGGCAGTTCTATAATACTCCTAGTTTCTTGTACATAAAAATGCAACAAATTCTAGTACTTGTCCATCAGCATGAATGATACAGAAGCTGACAGTTCCACTTTACTCGGTGTTTAGTCAGATCAAATGCTGTTTTTTCTACAGATCAAAATTTTAAATAAAGTTACAATTTCTTTCTGTACGGTTTCCATATGGCTCCAAGGGCACTAATGAGCCTTGACAGCCTGACCCATGTCCTGAGGTTCCCACACCCTGCCCACAGTCCCAGGACCTCATGTCAGGTCTCCAAAGCTCCCCTGATGCTGCCCAGGACCCCATGTGAGTCTCCCGAGGCCATCAGCCCCTGCCCCAGGGACACCTCAGCAGGGCCAGCCTTTAGCTCTCCAGGCCCTACCCTGACAGAGGTCTTGCTGAGCTGAGAATGTATCCCAGGCTGTCCTTGTCCCCAGGGAAGTACCAATGCCCAGGGCTTGGGCTGCCCTGGCTCCCAGCTGTGGCAAGGCCCTGTTTTTTCTATAGTTACTGAATCATCAAGCTGTTAACCCTGCTTGGTCTCCAGGTCCAGCAGAAATTCTGAAGGCAACACCTCCTCACAGCCTGGTGGCAGTGCCAGCTTGTCTCCAGTAAAGCCTCCTGCGCTAGCAGCCACTCACTCTCCGCAGATAGAAAATTATATTAATTGCTGGCTCTGGAAAAGACTCTGGGATAAATTACAAAACGCCATATTAGTCTTGCTTACTGCTTCACTCACAGTTTACCTTGAGGTTATGTCCTGGAAATTAGTCTAATTTTGCTAATAGGCATAAGAAGCTCTCCAACTGCACTCATCATTCTTCGACAGAGCTGCAAACTGCTCTCGCTAAAAGGCAGCAGGTCACCTGAGAAAGTCGTTTCTCAAAATTCCAACATAATTGGCATTTTACCTTCAAGCAGCCTCTTAACAGGGTTGCACACTCAGGCAGGGAACTTGCTTTCTTCAATTTGCAATGCCTGCCCATTTCACACATCCCAGGAGAATGGGGTATCTTACTCAGTATACAACAAATGGACATGCTGGGGGCAGAGGTAAGGAAAGGAATTAGATTCAGTTATCAGCTCTTCAGAAATAGAAAGCTGAAGAAAGACAAAAAAGTTACAAAGACAAAATCATCATTTCTAATCCACTTGAAACAATGCTTCTGCCTCCTGCCAGAAATCACTTATTTGCCACAGGTTATTACACACCTTGAGCGCAACTCACTCAGCTTTTATACATCAAGCATAAAAATGCCACAGATACAGCCATTCACACGTGCACATATACATGCACAAAAAAATCCAGATGTTTTCAAAATTAACAGCTATATATGTTATAAACTTCTGTGCTGGTGGTTAAACTGATCCAGGTGTTAACACTAGGGTAAAAAAACAGATGCGACATTCTAAAGTGATTTAACAAGTTAAGCCTTATATCCAGCTTCAGTATTGCTAATGGTCCCCATATGCTGAAAATTACCATCAGCATTTGAAGTAGACAATGTATTTTAAAGGAAAAGGAGAATTCCCAACTGTGCATGCAGGAAGCCATTGACCAGACATCTCTCATACAAAATAGATAGTCAGTGATGGACTGGCAAGGTTGAACATGGAGGTTCATTGTTGTTTTCCCTCAGTCATTTTTAAACAGAATTAATTTAGTGGTTTTTTCTTGAACAGCAATGGGAAAACACCCTAGGGTATTTTTACAGTGGATATTAATGAGACACCCTAAGGATGTTTTCAGGACTATATGTTACCTATATAGACAACAAGACTGAAAACAAATCCAAGAGCCTACTTGCTTGAGCACAAAGAGCTTCACATCCCCAAAACATACAGCAGCTAAGTAAATCCTCCAAACTAGTTACAGGTTGTTAGGCAGGTGGTGGTCAGAAAGCAGGGAAGTAGAGCTTGTCACATTTGCCTGCAGACTACTATATCTATATATATATACACACATACATTGCCTGAATTGACAGGATAAAGTCAGAAAATACTACTAAATATGCAGAGATGTCTTAAGAAAGTAATAAGCTTAAGTACATGAAAACACATTCATCTAAATATTTAATTATAGACTCAATGAACTATTTGCCATTCTGGCAGAATTCTGGTGACAATTATGTCTAGCATGTTGTGTATTAAAGTTCATCTTTCTTAACAGTTGTTAAAGTGGAATTTATCTTCAAATCCAGCTCGTAGTAAAGTTTTACCCATGCCACTTAAAAAAAAAGGAAAAAAAAAAAAAAGACCCACCACAAACAACAAAATAACACCAACCCCTAAAAAACAACACCCAAAAATAAAACCACAAACCTCTGATAGTGTATATCAACTAGGGACAGCTGCAGGAGACCAAAATCTGTGCATCATCTTAGTTTCAAGTTGCAGCTTTTGGTTTGTCTCAAGAAAATTTGCTCTTGGTGAATCTCTAAGGAAAATCTACTAATTCAGCTGTTTTCAGAACGGAAATACTTGGCAACAGCTAGCTAAGTGACATATAGGATCCTGAGCTGCTAGCTGGCTCTGAGAATGGGTCTATACATACAGATTGATGGAAACACCTAGGTGCAAGTCATATTTTAAACTAATTAGAGGAAAACATAACATCACAAAAGAGATATTAGCTTACTAGAATTTTGTATCTAGTTAATTTCTGCCAATAATATGGTCCTTTTCCAACTGTATAGAAATACCTGAACTTGGAGTTCAAACACTGAATACAACATACAGTTTTAAAATAACTTTCCTATCTTATGTAATTACTAGTGAAAGCTATTAACTCTATACAGAGTTAGTACAGGGCCTATGGAAAATATGTTAACAAATGATAGTATTAATTCTGTATTTTGGACTATGAAAGTAATTCTACAGCCGATTTCACTTTAGTACCAGAACAAACAGGAGCTACAAGTAACAGGTCTGTAAAAAGCATTTTATTTGTAAAACTTTCTTGGATGAAACTTTCCTAAATTAGATATAAACAGAGTGTAAAGATGGATGAGTGACACAACTGTAACTATAGCATTAGATGATTGCAACCACTACCAAAGACAAAGGAACAAAAATACTAAAGAAAACAAAACAGTAAAACCTCAAAGAAAAGCAGTAAAAACACCAAGGTCATGGTCTTATACCACAGTATAAAGACACACAAACTCTCTAAGATTTTTCTGTATTGCACTCTATGTTTTAAAGCAATTGATCTTTTAAAATAAGCAGTAACTTGTTCCTTGTTTATTTCCATCAACGCCTTTATCTGCTGTGGTTTGACTTTGTCTGCCAGTAACTGGCCATGATCCAGCAGCCCATCAGCTGTACGCTTCTAGATTTCATAATTTTGCAACTAAAGATGCAGGATTATTCAAAAGAAGGAAGTGGTGGCAATGCTCACATATAACACTGAATGCAATTAGGAATGGCTTTAACTACACTGAAGCATGCTGCAACTATTGATTTTCTTACTGCAAAAGAGCTTTGAAATCTTTATGTAACTAGAAGTTCAAAACATTTTGGTTACAAGAAGGTTGTGATGGCCTTAAAAATTTTTTTCCACACAGAATATAAATATTTCAAAAGCTAACTATAAAGATTTTGGACTCTTTTCTCCATTGTATAAGCCTTTCCATTTCTACCTATGTCCTCCCATGGGGAAAGAATGTGGCCTTCCTATTAACCCTAAATGCACCTCACTCCCCTTAGTACAAGATTTAGCCTGCCATAACAAACACTAAAAGATGGACTATGTGAAATTTGAAACCCTAATTAATTCCAACTGCCTGGCATTTAATTATTCATGCACAGACTTAAAAAAAACCAAAACAAAACAAAAAAACAAACAAACAAAAAAAAAAAAACCAGAACAGTGGAGGGAAATGAAAGAACTAATACTTTCATATGCTGAAAAATGAGACACCATCAGTGTCCTCTTAAGAGGAAGCTGATAAAACCATAAGAACAGCTCCTGTCTTGGTCTCTGCTCCCCGAGTTTCTTCACCACCAGCATGTACCATAGGTGTGTGAAAAGATACTTTCATTCCTTAATCAGAAATCCTTTCTGCTGTTCTCACAGCTATTTTATAAATTAGCTTCACTCCCAACTACACCCAGCAAGACAATTGCTAACTCTGTTCTTCAGAAACTTCAAGATACTTTGCTTTTACCTGATAAATATTCTTTCAAACATACATCTGAAGTTGTTCTTTAAAACATTCTTCTGTGCCAAATGACTGTACAGCATTAACTCACAATTTGTTTACTTTACGTACGTATGTAATACCAGCTTCTGAAGCATGGTTAGAATTCATAGCTGGACCTCTGCTGCCTTTTTCAAATCTATCTTAGATTATAAAAGTGGACCCAGCAGGCCTTATTACTGTTCTGCAGTACAATATGACACTACATTATTTCTCTTCCCCGTTTCCTGATGGAAAAAATCAAACATAAATAATTTTTGCTACTCAGTAAAAGGACAGATATTAAAAGGTTTGAGAATATAGCAATTAAAGTAAAAATGTTGGTTTTCTTACCCAAATTAATAGTATGGATATCAAAGGGGGGTTTTTTGACAAGTCCCCTTCTGAATATACATAAAGCCTTTCCAAGACACACACATTTTAAGCTATTATCTGAAAACAGAGGCACATATACTGTAGCACTACAAAAAAGGGTTTATCAGCCATACATCAGTCCCATGACTATTCACTTATGGGGTTTTTTTCCAATACACAGTGGACTATGGAGAAAATTAAATTCAGCAATTTAATTTTGGAAAAACTATTTTTCCACATTAAATTTATTTTTTGATAGTGAATATTTTCAGGAAGTTTAAGGAGATTGTACAGAATTATGCCTAAGCCCATGACTCTTGTGCACTCTAAATTTAAAGCCCGAAAGAATTGTTAGGTTCTGATTTTGATTTTTAATTTTAGGAAAGCACTGAAGAGAATAACCAGGAAGACATACCTATACAAATATAGAAATAATGAGTTGAGGAAAAACCACTGAACCACAAAAACATACAGACACTTTCCTTTTCTTATTTTTTGAAGGGGACGAAGGATAAAGAAATGCAAAAGGGTTTTAGTGCATAAGCTTCTTTCTTCAAGTCTTTTATTTTAGCAGTAAAACAACCTTTCATTAACAAGGGCTGATCTAAACTTAGTTTTACTGGTTTAACTGAAAAGTATTATTTGAAATCTAATCAGTGAAAACACTTTGGTGCATGCATATCCTCAGAGCTAAATTTAACCTTCACGCTGTCTTGAGAACTCATATTGAAGAAATATCTGTATTGGCAGAGAGGGGGAAAAACCTCAATCACAAAAAACCCAGCTATCCCTTTTCATGTTCATGTTATTCACCACAGGAATCAAATGATTCAGAGAATTCAGACTCACCTTGGCTTTAATTATCCACAGAATTAACTGTGCCACACTACAAACTACCAGACATGTGCTCACCCAAAGTTCTCCTGTCTCCACAAAGTGTCCTCTTCCCTCCCTCCAGCCTCACTACATGATACATAAATACATAAAACCATGTATCACTTTTCCTACCCAAAGGGTATCATGTTAGCAGATTTACAGGGCAGGTTGTTTGGGTTTGGGGTTTTTTTTACTAATACTGTACAGAATAAGTATTTCCCATTTTGGTTAAGTCTGTTTTGGTATCTTACAGATATGCTGAGGCTTTAAAAGACTATTTTGAATGGCAAGAAACTAGAATTCTTGCCTTTTTTTTTTTTTTTTTTTTGCAGTATTGTCCATTTTTAGGATAACTGCCCTCACAAGCTGCCTAATTATGTCAAAGATTGCTCACAAATATATTAGCAGACTACAAAAGGTACCATTTTTAGACAGACTTCTGCTTAAAATTTTTTTTCCTGAAATCAGTCTGATCTAAGAAACCAAACAGATACCACACGTCTTTCAAGTCACTACTATCTTCCTAGTCTAGTTTATCAACTTGCCTGATATGCCGTCAATGATGTTCTAGTCATGGTCCCATTCAAAGGCAGATACTAAATAAAGACAAGGGAATCCTCCCTGAGGATTAGCAAAATTTATTCTGTGTCAGCTACAAGGCCACCTACACTATCATGAACCAAGAGATGTACCGCCATTTCAGTGAAATACTCTTGAGGAAACAAAAAAGCAAAACAAGCTTAACCCGTTGGAAAATGCAGCAAGAAATGTTAACATATAGTTAAGGCTTTCATTTCTCTGTGATGATAGTTTACTCACCAATGAATCAACCAAAATACATTTTCAGTACCTTCTCAGAGGATTCCAAATTAAAAAAAAAAAATAAAAAAAAAAAGAAAAAGAAAACCAACAAAAAACTGCAGCACTTCTTCTCAGATGCCTATTTATCAAAATTCCTAAATAAAATATAGAGGGTCTAAAATCTGGCTAGAAAGCATTTGTGGTAGAGTTAGACTTTACCTCCAGTCTTTGCACAGACATGTCAAACAAATTCCTGTAAGCATTTTTATAATTTTATATTTTTAGCCAGGAAAAAGTGGAACTTGCTACAGACTTATGTCAAAACAATTTTTATGAAAACTAAATTCTCACAAAAAAGTAAAACAACCCACATAATTAAAAACAATATTTGCTCACGCAAAGATGTGTAATGACTTCTAGTGAATAGAGAGACTGTTCAGCATAGTCCTGAAACAGGCTCCCCAGGAAAGTGATGAAGTCACCATCCTTGGAAGTACTAAATATGTAAGTAAATATGGCACTCTGTGGTAAGGTTTAAGTGGGCATAGTGGTATTTCACCAAAGGTTTGACTTGATGATCTTGGAGATTTTTTTTAAATTATAATGATTCTATGAATGAACTGCGCCTTTTCTACTCTGCAACATCTTTACAGAGACCACTGTGGCATGCTCTTCAAAAAAGTACTTCAACAGAGCAGATGGCACCCACTCATTTGGAAAGTGTGAATCCCACTGAAAAAGACTGAAATTACTTTTACTGATTTGTTTCACCTTTGTGCCTCAATAGTTTATAGAGATGCAGGAATTCACAAGAGTAAACAAATTTTGTGGCATGCCATAGCAATAGTGAAACAGCAGAAATTGAAGCTATAACAGTGTCTAAAATAAATTTTATTTTCACAGAATTGCTTGGTTACAGCACCCAGCTGGTAGGCAACAATTTGGGAGTGACATCAAGACAACTAATCACAGTTATTCTAGAATAAAAATGTGGTTTACAGTTACCATTATAGGCAAGTTTATATCAAGCATACTCTTGAGGATTTTACTGCATGCAGTCAAAGATTGAGGTAAAAAGGCAGGAAATGACAAATTAGTTGAATTATGTTATCAGAACACACAGGATCAAATCCTGATTTCTGCTATATTAGCTTTAGCTCACATTGGTAATGGAATAACCTGCACTTTATGTCACTGAAACCAGTAGGTTTTACAATCATCTGCAAATGGCATAAGCTTTTATAGCCTTTCTGTACACTTTTTAGTCTTCCAAGCATAAAAACAAAACAACCAAACCCCATTCCTTTCTATGTTTTAGAACAGCTATCAAGAGGCAGGCAGTTAGCAAGAAAGATCTCAGACAGCAATTCAGGTAAACTGAAGCCATTACCTGAACCACAAAACTGATCAACCTTTCTTGATAATAAAACTAGTGCTAAGTCAACCTGAACTCCAAAAGCAGGGAGCTTTGAACCGAAACACGCCAGATTTTCAAGTCTCTGCAATTCTGTGTTAGCCAAATGCTTGCACTCTTCTCCACTAGTGATTTCTGTGCTTTGGGTTTGTTTTTTTTTCTCCCAAGCAACTTTAACTTCCCAAAGTAGTATCCTTCTATAAATGAAAGTCTGACGATCTTCTGGAAGATCAAACCAATATTTAACTGCTAGGCTTAACTGTCCACTCTAACATTAAAGTACAACCACCCCTGACAGCAGCACAACAGAGGACTGCATTTTTCCTGGTAGATGAGAAAACCAAGTACCACAAAAGGTTATGGTATTTCATAACACTTGCCTTTAGACAATGACAGCTGTAAGTTATGCCTAGAGAGACCCAAGGAGGGAAACTGATCACACACAAAGGTTTATGAAAGCTTTAAAAAAGTAAGTAGTTTGCTTCTTTCAGTAGCCTTCATAAAAAAAATCTGTGAGATGCTACAATTCTTGTAGCATTTTATCACAACAGAAACGTTCTCTTTCACAATTCCAGCACTGCCAAAGAACAGTAATAATTTTGCTCCTCTTGCCAAAGCAGGAAGACTGCTGGAGATCACAATAAGAAGAAACTTCAAACATGGGGGAAAAACACAGGTAAATTAAGAGAAAAACATGCAACTCAGTGCAATGAAGCTGATACAAACAAATCAGAGAACAGGCTGCCTTGAAGAGGTCAGCTGGAACTTTCAGACTTCAAAAAGAAAAAACCAAACAGTGGGTACTGTGTTGCATTTGTTGACAAGTCAAACATATTCTCTTCAAGTATCTTCTATCCATATGTGAGAAGATGAGAAAGGCAGTATTTCACCTTGGATAGAAGTAGCTTCAAATTCACAGATCTGAGCTCGAACTGAGATTCTTTTATGCTAGGGCATGAAGACATATGATATCATACATAATGATGTATGATATCATATATGATGATATATAAAACACATTTTATGTACCATTTAAGAAAGAGCAATGTGATGCCTTCTTTTATCCAAAGAGCAACGGTCCATTTGAATTTTTACATAAACTAAGCAAATAACTATTGCCTATAAAGCCAGAGGAAGGTTACCTCTTCAGAGTTCAGCAGCCCTATTTACTGTCTCCCCTGGCACTGTAAGCCACTGAAAGTTTAATAAAGAAAATTATAGTTTGTCAGGCCATATAAAACACCAGGATGTATATTTCTGCATTAAAAAAATCAACCTTGAATAGCATAAGGAATAAGGAGTTTCTGCTCTACCAGACTTGCTTCTCTTTCTAGGGCTCTACATTGATCTTGCTGCAAAATAATAAGGAATTCAAGATTTATTTCTTACCACAGGAAATTAGTTGTTTGGAATAATACAGTGCTGTGTATGCATCATAAACTTCCCAAGTTCCTCACATGCTGTGGTACACAGAAAGACACTGAGAGATTAATTATGACATAGCCAATAAATAATTACAGCTATGCAACCCATTTGTACCATCCACTAAGACAAAGTGGCTGCAAAGGCCTATGAAGATTTCAGTGTAGGCTGCCCTGTTCCTTTAAAGAAATCTGAAGAAATATTGAGACAGTAAGATATTGCTATCCAACTATTTTAGAAAAAAATACCTGGATGATGAACGTAATCAGCCATAAACTCCTCATTCAAATCAACTTCACTGCCCTTTATAGTTCCTTCTTCATCTTAGTCGTTTAGGACAAAAACATGTAGAAACTGTTGTGGAACAGAGGTAGCTTCTGGCTCATAAGAGGCACTGGGAGTCCACAGGAGACCCAAAAGCTCACCATCACGTTTTCAAAGTCAGTGGAAGATGATCCCTGCAGCAGTCTAACTAGGAACTGCAGCAGTGCTGAACATGAGCCTTATTTCACTTATTTCAATGAAGACATTCAACTTAAATCCCAACCTTACAGTGAATGTTTAACATCAACTTCTAAGATAAACCAGCATTTCTAGAGACAAGCAGCTGTTAATTTAATATTACAGGGCAACAAAACAGGTGAAAGTTTTTAATTAAACAGCCCTTCTGTAGGCTGATATTCTGCAATTTTATGTGTAAATCAAGCCAGGTGACTTATTTCTAGTAAGTCTGAAAATAATAAAATTGGTTTCAATGACCTCAGAGATACATATGCTTATTTGTGGTTATGGCCCCAGGCAACCCTGAAATCAGTCATTCCATTAAGTCAGAAGCATGGCACGAAGCCAAGCTCCTGTAAGAGTTAAAGGTCTTGCACATACTTTCTTTGTGTGTTTATTTGAATAGAATGGTGACTTTGGGTTTTGGGCCACCCATAGCTTATAGACCTCCCATAACATTTAAAGGAGCTGAATCAATTGAATCTTAGCATACACCAGTTATCCTTGGGACACTAGCTCTTTAAACATGATGTAAAATCATCGACAATTGAAGCAACAGGGAAAAAACATCACAACAGAGTTTATGTAGACATATTTTAATGTGCATATTCCCCTACAGATGAGTCAGGCAACATTTTGGGGATGGTTTAATTACAATAGTAGAATAAAGAACATAATGCCCTTATACAGCCAAAAGAAGTACACAAACTGCCCAAAAGAATAAAAAAGAAATAATGGTGATAATTATCACAAAACAAAGAAAGTAATACAGGCCATCATACTGGGGCTTTTTTTGGGTCTTTTCAGTTTGTTTTTTCATTTGTTTAGGTTCTGGAGTTTTTTAATAAATAAAATTAACTCTTTTTTCCCCCTTTCTTCTCCAGAGTCATAAAAAGAAGCTGCAACAGCTAACTTATATTATCAGGAACACCAGAATGATGTGGGAAAATCAAAAACAAATTAAAATTTGAACATTCACAAAAACAAGTAGTCTTAGGGGCACCCTGCTAACTGAAGAAACATGCAATCATTCTCTCATTCTGGGCTCCAGAGCCCCAAAAGTAATCATTAATTACTTTTCCATTCAGAAGTTTCAGAAACTTTTTGGTAATTTTTAATTAGATGAGCTTTCATAGTACAAGAAAACATCAGACTATCTTATTTCAACCTTTACAACTGAGGTATCTCAAATAAGAGAAACTCAAGAGATAAAAAAGCCATGCCAAATGATGAGCAGGAAGAAAGATGTGTCAAACTTGTTATCACGAGTAACAAAAGCTATACTTACTGCTCTGTTTTTTTGCTGGTGATACTGCTATCCACCATAAAAGGTATCTCTCAAAGACAACAAGTGTCACATTGACCCAAATAAAGAGAATGAAGTTTTTAGTACTTTCTAATAGCAGTCATCCTTATCCATTCTAAAATACATGCCCCATGTCTATATTTCAGACTGTAAGATCAAACAAAAGAAAGAAGCAAGAAAAATGTACTAGAATAGGACAGAATGGTGATGATTTTTTTCTTTGAAAAGGTGCCATAATAAAGATTGGCAGGTACCAATTCCAGCCAGGTCAACTACCACTTTGAACGGTGTAAAATAAATTATACAAGTGTGACATACACTGCAATTGAGGAACTGCTGTTTTAGATAGTTCAGTGCCTACATCCAAAGTTTCAATTTGACTTCTGCCTGACTCCTGACTAGATGCCAAGGAAGGAATTCAGTGCAACTTTCAGTAGTAATAAATATCAATTAATAAACAAGAATTACTATTATTATTATTATTACTACTATGATTAGAGCAACTTTTAAAGTGCTCTTTTCTCTATGGCATTTAATAAAGAGAGGAAAGCATTGCCAAGAACAGCAGACACACTGAGGTCCTGAAACTCCACCCTTCCTGGCATCCAAAAGGTTGCTAAAAAAAGATAATGGTTGCTCCAAACTGAATTCCACACAGCTCTTAACATCAAATGGATTAACTCAGAAAAGAAGGTTGTTAATTAAACACAAGCTAAAGACAATGCATCTAATCAATTGCATCTGTGAACTGAAAGACTGCATCTGACTTAATGCTGAAAACTACAACAGGATAGAAAACATACACAAATGTTTAGATTGCATACGTAATTAAATGTTTTAATGGCCAGCTCAGCTTAACTGTTCAAAAGGGAAGAAAAAAGCCAAACCTGCAGCAGGGTATTTTCCACATAAGGTAAAGGTGTAAGTACTGATTCTTGTAGTTTACTATGTTTTCTTCACCAAAATAGCACAAATAGTGGTTGGCAGATAACTTCACTCTGATATGACACCCCACTGGGCTTGCTTCGCACAAGGCATGTTTTGTCTTTGTGGAATTAACTTAAAGCCAGGAACAACAATCCACCTTTCCTCTTGGTATTTATTGCATGCCTTCTTACTCTGTGAAGGATGCT
Organism: Cettia cetti; assembly: GCA_013401135.1. Taxonomy (NCBI): domain Eukaryota; kingdom Metazoa; phylum Chordata; class Aves; order Passeriformes; family Sylviidae; genus Cettia; species Cettia cetti. Next base: position 26,330 of record VZUI01047867.1, on the reverse strand, counting down.
GATGTCTCTTAGATACGTTTTTGTAATTTAATAGAACTTAAATAGATGCTGTGCAATTACTTTTAAACTGAAGTTTCATGGTGATGTTTTTCAAGCTCAACTGATTAAGGCGTTCAATGGATCTTGAAGAAAATATATTATTCACCTTAACAAGAATTTATGCAAATCACTGCCACTAGCTTTTACAGAAAAAACTTTTCAATTAATTGTAATTAGACTTTTTAGTTCTAGGTTTCTGGGGGTTTTGCTACTAGAAAATTAAAAGCATGGATTGTTGGAGGTTTTATTCAATTGTGGGAAATAAAACTTCATTGTTGTGATGCAAAAACCCCTATACAAATGAACTTGTAAGTGCAGAGCCCTTTTCATCTCTGCCATTCAGATCAGGTCTAAATATATACCCCCAGATATCTGTGACTGGAAAGAAGACACAGCAAATTTGTCTCTGGTGTTGATGTACACAAATTATTCCTTGGTTTTAGGGTGATTTTATAGAAAAAATAAAAAATATTCAAATAAATAAAGTATTCAAATATTGCAATGTCTTCCTATTACTTTTGAAACCCTTACAAATACACAAAGATCCCTCTCTAAATAGAATTTTGTATAAGTATTTTTGATGCATATTTCAAGGCCATTTCAGTGTCTTAGCATTAATATTAAAAAAGCCTTGCTTCAGTGGATAACTGTTGTTTGAATACAGCCAGAAATATTCCAGTAGAGAAGCTGCAACAACTCAGAACCACACGCTTACCAGTAACAACATTTGAACCTTTTTTACAGGTACGTACAGATTCACAGTGAGGAAGATGCAAAGCTTCATATTGTAATATTGTAGAGTTTATTGTGATTAAGAAGCTCCTCACATATAAGTAAAATCCTTAGTGCATTGCAACTAAACTCAGGTGATTTTAGCTCTTCTGAACAGAGAGCTACTGACCACCACTTTGGTTCTCACTTTATTAGTTGAGGCAAGGGAGGGAAAGTGGGAGAATATTTCTGTTACAGTCTTTCCAGTGGAGTGTCTTATTTTTAGAGAACAGCACACATGCAATGAGTCTTGAGTGTTCCCATCAGCCTGGAGTAGGGTAAAATCCTGCCACACTTTCATTCCACCCTCTTTCTTGAGCAGTGAAATAGGATCTCTGACCACAGAAATAATCATTTAAACTTCATCCATTCTCTTCATGAAACTCATGATTAATTTGATTAAAGGAAAGACAATATGGGAAGCAACTGTAAGGCTCTTAGCCAGAACTAGAATTCAGAGAAGCCATTTTCTGTCTGCTCCTATTTCTCTCTCAAAGTCATTGGATTCCAGTCCTAGAACACCAGTGTTAAAACCAGTCTGACATACCTCTTTCTCTGTTCTTTCCATTCTTCAGATTTTCCCATGCTGGAGAACAGTAGGGACAGAAATTAGGCAAAAAAATTAGTAACTACCTTAAGGAATCCATGTTCTACAAACTTAGAGCTACTCATCGATGACAACTCCCTTCATGCCCCTTTTTCAAGTCTTCAGGTATGGCATGTTTTCTGCTACAAAATGGAAGTTCTAATCCACACTGATGGCTGCAATCATAGCTCCTATTCATAAAACAGAGGAATTGTTTATATAGATATATTCCCTCACCTGTCACAATCTTAAATTCTATGTCATTTAACCAGAAATAAAAGAGCACTTTCTCTTAGAAAAGCAACTGTGAATGTAAATTGACTGACTGGTTCAAGGTTTATAGCCTTCTAATCCAGATCAATGCGCTCACAAAAAGAAGTTAGAGATTTCCAGCTGCTAGCTCTACAAAATCAACCAGGTTCTGCAAATCAAACTGTTCCCTTTTGAAGCCTATATGGCCTTAGATTTAGGAGTAAAAGTTTGGTGGACTAATTTTAACTGCAGTGACATTTATATAATCCAGTGTTAAAAATCACAGATCACAACAAGACATGCATAGGAGTACATCTACTGTGCTCAAAAAAGTATCACTGAAAATTAATGTACAGGACAATCAGTTTGAGTTGAACATAGAAACAACAATTAGGTTTTGGAGGAGCAAGCAGATTCATTAGAAATTAAAAGGCAAAGCAGACTATTAAACAGCCACATAAACAAGGTGAAACTGTTCTATGCTTCTAATTTGCAGACAGAATTTGGCAGCTGAAACTTCATTAGCAATTCTCTAGGTGATGTATGAACCAGCTCAGCCTCCCATGACAGTACCTGTTCTGCAGGGCCAGTAGTAGTAAAACTGACATAATAGGTAGAATCATAAAGACAGACAACATCCTCAATAAAGCTGATGCGTTTTATTTTTAAGCAGCCACTTGGCCCTTTTGGAAATGTGGTTATGGTTAGATGACAGAAACCACCTTTTGAACTTCAAAATTCACTGCTAAATGGATATTATTATGCAAAATTACATCTCCTTGTTTTACCATTAACACTGTCTAAGCTGCCAGCTTCTGAGAGCAAATCAGATCTTGTTTTACAGAAAAATAACTTGCTGGGGATTATTTCATTTTTAATCCAAACAACTAAATTATTCACCGATTTCCTAGATGCAATTTCCATGTAGATGTGGCACCTAGGGATATGATTTAGTGGTGGTCTTGGACTCCATGATCTTAGAGATCTTTTTTCAACCTAAAGGCTTCTGTAATTCCATGACTTCTAGTAAAAGGTACAGTAAGTTAACAGCCACTAAAAAAGAGTGTTCAGGAGACAAATCCAAATTAGGTATCTGGAAGCTCTTTAGCTCCTGGGGTAAAGTAGTTAGTATAAATAAAAACTCAGGCATTCAAAACCAATATTCCTGTAAAGAATTATTTCTGCATGACTGATGCATTATTGCCTAATTTTCCTTTTGTAAGACTCATTTAGCCAAACAAAGATAATCTAAAAGGAAGAAAATTACAGCAGCAGGAATCTAACATTCAGTAAATTTTCTTCTTGTAAGTGTGTTTTCATGCACAAAAACATTCAATACTATAATGGCAAACTGGTTTTACACACTAGTTTCAAGAACGATGGTTGCTGAACCTCAAGTATCTTTCTGCCATAAGACTTCATATTCTGCTGTGGTCAAATCTTTTAACATTTCTTCAGTTCTAAATCAGATTAGAAGACATTTCCCTCTCCTCCAGTTTTTTGGGGTTTTTTTCCTTGTGCTCTATATTCTCCCATTTCCATTTAGGACTGTAGGATTACTAAACCACACTGGGGAAAAAATGTTACACAATATATAAAATTACTCCCCCAAGCTAAAGAAATGAAATTTCAATACAAATGCATTAAATTGTACAAATGTATGATGGTCCTTGTCAGAAACAAAATCTCCATCCAATAGATGGGACTTTACTTTTTTTCCTAAATCACTTCCTTTTAAATGCCACAATAATCTAGAAATTAATCGGTTTACAGGAAATACTTTTTTTTCTTGTTGATAGCTGGGCTGCATGCTAGAGGTTCTTCCCTCTCTGACCAAGCATTAATTTAAAATGCAGTCATCTTAGGAACTTAAACACTCTATTAAGAAGTGATCAAAATTTCAAACAATCTGCCTTTTTGGATTATGGCACTTCTTAATAGTCTGGCTAAAAATGTCTTCATAGCAAGTTCTTGCACCTAAAAGCAGGTCAGAAAACTTTTACATCTGACTGTGAGCTGTTGCGAATACGCACCCTCTTTTTTTCCCCGATTATATCAGATTTATCATCAAGCACGTTGTTTTATGGTTTGTTAATGTATGTATAAACTTCACACCTTACAATGTCCCTCTCTAGGCACCACAAACACAATAAATACATTTATGCAGAAACCAGTCAGCATAATTTAGGGGAGAGAAAGCAAAGAAACATGGAATTGTTTCTTGCATACTACTGTCCCATTACACCCAGAAGAGCCAAGAAGTCTTAAGCGCAAGCACAGTCATCTACTGTTCTTTATGAACTAAAGTTAGGACTAGCAAATTACATTAAAACTAAATAAAACGGGATTTTAATTTATAACACCTTTGTTCAGTCATTTTTTTTATAGCCTTGTGGGGACATTCTCAGTACTGCTGATGGGTATTTAGACACCAAGTTTCTCACATACAGTGTGGTGCAGGGGTGTTTTGAAAATTAATTAATGTTAGTATAGCACTTCAAAAGTGTAAAATACTACATAAATACTACAGGCATCCAGTTAATAAGAGTAGTTCAGTTAAATCCCATTCATCATACTGAATGTGAGCATTTTATATTTTTAAAGTTTGCAGACTGTCTATCAAAAGCCTGACAAACACATTAATAGGCACTGACAAGCACACTATAAGCACGGACACCCTCAGCTTGTTTCTGTAATCAATTATGAATGAAGTCAACTCAGAGCAGACATCTCACAGAAACAGGAAGCCCCCAAAAAATCACAGTTCCTAAATGAAAGGGCAAGGAATGAGGGCCTTTTTGGCTGCTGTAACCCAAAAAGTCATAGAGGAGAATGAGACTGCTCTAATTACTGTGAACTTTGAATCATGTTGTAGAGGTCAACATTTATTAGCTCAGTAACAAGACGCTAGTATCTTCATTACCTGAAAGATTCATTGAAGTAGAAAAAAGTTCCCCTAACAGCTCCATGATGTCTTCTCCTTCCTCCCCACCACCAGTTTCTGACAATAATATGATATTAATTGGTTTCCACCTGTGCCGTAAAAATGTCTGGGTTTTAAAGCATGAAAGGCCACCTGAAATAAACACACATGCTACAGCATCTACCTGCCATATACAGTCTACACAACCATTACCAATGTGACAAATAGATTCCTTTATCTATTCCAGGAATCGAATCAAGAAGAATACTTATCAACCTTGCATTAAACTGTACAGTTGGAGAAAAACATCACTTTTGAACAGCACTGTCAATTCCTTGACAGGAAAAATGAGTCTGCAATGAAAGGTCCAACGTTTTTATACACTGTGTCTCATCTTCTTGTCGGTCATCCTCCACCTGGTTATGCTTCCCAACAGAGAGGTAAAACATTCCATTATGCCTTAATTACAAAAAAAAAGAAAAAAAAGAAAAAAAAAACCCAACTCTCTAACTGGAGAATTTATTCTATTTCAACCTTAAATAGTCTCCCATTGACATGGTTTAACCATAACTGGCAATTCAATTAAAATTTACACAGGCTACTAAAACCAGGTGTACTCATATAAGCATAGATATACAAATGTAACTACTTCATATCATAGAATATTCTGAGTTGGAAGAGACTAACAAGGATCACCGAGTCCAGCTCCTGGCCTTGCACAACACAACCTCAAAAATTACACCATGTTTCTGAGAACGTTGTCCAAGTGTTTCTTGAACTCTGTCAGGCTTGGTGCTGTGACCACCTCCCTGGAGAGCACCTTTCAGTGGTCTTGACTAAACCCCTGGGGAAAGAAACTTTTCCCAACATCAGAACTAAGCTCTCTTGACAGAGCTTTACGTGATTCCCTCGGGTCCTGTCATGGTCACCACAGAGAAGAGATCAGTGTCAGCCCCTGCACATGCCCTCATGAGGAATCTGTAGACCACAATGAGGTCTCCTCCAGAGTCTCCTCTTCTGCAGGCTGAATAAATAAGTGACCTCAGCTGCTCTTCATATAATTTCCCCTTCAGACCATTCTCCATTCTTGTGACCTGCCTTTGGATGATCTCTAATAGCTCTATATCCTTATGTTGTGGGGCCCAAAACTGTACAAAGAACTCAAGGTGATCACCTGCAACTGGAACAACAAATGAAAAATTTCTATTAATACTTGTGGAACCAAAAAGGACTGAAAATATTCCAATTGTTCTATGTAGGCATGTAGAGGTATTACTGATCTTTTCCACCATGCCTCCAGTAGAGAGATCAGTAAATGTACTGGAAGTCTGTGCAGAAACATACCTAAATTTAAACTTCTCACAGCTGTGTAATAGAGAGCTTCATTTAACAAGCTGATCTGAAGCTACACTAAACAGTTCACATTTTCAAATCAACATCAAAAATAAAACTTTCATACTTTGAATAAACACTCACAAAATCAGTGGGAAATCAGCTCAATTCTCTTTGGTACTACTTCCAGATAACACAAATAGGGCCTTCTATATTCTGTAGAAGCCAATACACTTCAGAGTTCAAATATCTGGTACTACTACGGCAGTGTTGAAGCTTGATGCAATATGAACAAGAAAGGGGTTCCTAGCAATTACATTTCACTTAAACCTCTAGTTCCAGATACTTGGCTTCAACACTAACATTAAAAGAGTCATGACTTCATTTCAGAACATCATTTCTGTTCTTAAGACTGTAGTAGCAACTTTCACCACCAGTGAGTTTTATATTCAGAGAAGGCAATATCAGTCAGTCAGGTGTTTGTTTAGGGGCCCATACATGAAAAGACACCTGAACACATGCTGGGTCCTGCCACCACCACTCAGACAAGTCACGCACACCGCTACCTGTTCCCAACAGCAGTACTATTTATTCACTTGGTTTCTACAGACTAAATTTGTCCACCACACCTGACAGGACCCATTTTGCCAGCACCTCCAAGTCTCCAGGGTCTTCTCACATTTATGTACAAGTCATAGTCCGTCAGAAACAACACTGTTAACTACAGCCAGGACAGCAGGCCAAAAATGGCAAATATCAGCACTGAATGTAACCTGTTCCATTTTCAGAGTAAGAGTTCCCTTTAGAAAAAGATGACTAGATTGCTAATTTAAGCAATTGGAAAATAAAGAGTGATTATCGTAGTCTAATGGCAATTGGACCACTCCTAGAATACTATAGTTAGAATACTACCCTAAATACTACATTACAGTACTTTTCACTGTCATTCCACATGAAAACAAAACCTTGAAAAACTGAATATATTAGAACCCCAAAAGCTAGTTGTTCTGTGATGATTTTTTTTCTGTTATTAAACTAAAAATAAGTTCACTTTACTACATTGATTTAAAAAAAGTATTTTAAATCTCTATGGAACGAACCCCTGCCTTTTCATGCACTTTTTTTTTTTTTAATTAAAGTTGACAGAGTAATGCTACTATCCTGATAGTAGCAATGGTATAGTGCACTTGTCCCAGGCTTTTTTTGCAAAACCTGCCCAAAGAGAGAAGTCAAAAATCTTCAGACCCATTTATTGAAGCAGTTTATCTATCCCTCAGTCATTTTTTACTTCACTCTCAGTTTCCTTTTAAAAATATCAACAGGCATGGAATAAAGCAACAAGTAACCAGAGGGTATGAATAAAATCCCTATGAGTTACAAACAGAAAGAACAATGTAAGCAAAACTTTATCACACAACAGTATAATAATGCGTCCTTTCTCTAAGTTTTCCGATCCTCAGGATTCTTGAATGCAAGAATGAAAACTGAAGACCAAGAATATAATATAGTAACAACACATGAAAAAAAAACCCCACCATGATTCTTTAAAACATCTAATTACAATTCTGCCTAGGGGCAGAATTGTTCAATTGGAGTCAGATTTTATTAATTAAGGTTCTGTCATGAACAGTAAAATTATTTAATTTGTTGCCAGTTCACTGCTTAAATGATATATGCTGTATATTTTGTTAGGGAGATGGCTAATAAGGTTGTCCTTTAATATCAGCTGATTGCTGCAGCTTCAGGTCACAGTGAACCACTTGGAAGAGAAGGAAATAATGTCCCCATGTCCCAAAGACCAACAGAAACCTCCCGATCTGGAGGAGCTGCCTTTGCCAAACACATTAACTCTGTGGTCTAATGAAACACTCCTTAGAGCCCTGGTACCCATCATTACCATTTGCCATGCTCACATCAAGCAAAAGAGATGCAGCTCTAGCCTTGGTAGTGAACATAACTCAGATTAGCAGAATTTTAATACCACTGAAATCACTGAAATCCACAGAGAAATTCTTTAAAACTTCTTGACCCATAATTCCTTCTATGTAGAAAAGCAATTATTTATTGTGCTGTAATAATGAGCACTACAAAGACTGTGAGGAGCTCAAATCCCATAATGATGTAGGATGGAGAACTCAGTTTCAAACTCAGGAAGTAAAGTGAAGGCAGAACAAGCACTAACTTGCTTTACAAATGAAAATAATTACAAATAGTCCTTCCTTTTTCCTTCATGTATTTTCGTTGGAAGACATTATTTTGATGGAATGCAGAGGGATTACATCAATAATGGGAAGAGTACAAGTAATACTGCTAAGACATTACACGTTTCTCTCCTGTTGAAAAGAAAAATAGCAGCTCAGTGTTTGGGTTCCACTCAAGCTCTGCACTGAAGGCACTCATCCCTGTAGAGGATTCCATTTGGGAAATTTCTTTATTCTGTTGTGGATGGAGAAGAATAAAATTATTATGTAAGCAAACATAACAGCCCTGAAAGAAATATATTAAGTGCTAATATTTCCATTGAACAACATTGCAGGGCAGACAAATTGAAAACACACGTAAAAGAGTTAGGATTACGTGGAAGTGCATATCTGGATCTTACTTCACTGAAGAAAACAGGATTTTGTTAATGAATTAGTTTCAGAAAGATCTAGATTTTTCTAAATAGGCTGCCAATATGAAAAACGGAAGTTCAGCAATGAATCAGTTGGATTTGCAAACAATCACGTTTCCTACCAAATGCTCCTTTCAAAGACTTCTTGTGTTTTAGTAATACATAAAGTAATTTATGGGCTTTAAACATACCATATATAGTGCAAGAGTTGCTGCTCTAAACAATAACAAAATGACCTATACAATAACAAAATATCAGTCATGTTAGCCATGAGTTTCTTTAAAATGTGGTACACTTGATAGAAATTTGGAAGTGGTTGCTACTGAGCATATACACCTAGGGTCTGCCCTGAACGTACAGAATTCTTTGTTCACACATATATTTCATATATTCGCACTTCATTTGTAAATAATGGATTGTATATTACTTATAATATCAAAATTTGACTTTTATTTTTAGAAAAACAATCTTGTTTGTCCCTTTCCATGACCACTATGCGAAATGTTCATGTTCCACCACACACTAGAAATAATTTGAAGTCTGCAATTATCAAGCAGTAGTATTTTTATGGCACCCCAAGTGAGATGGCACATGAAGATCTTTTCAAGCACAAAAACAAGATGCATGCATTTCTTATGACAAAGACTGTCGTGAAAAAGCAGAAGGTGGAATAAGGCAAAGGCTATCCAGCATGGATGCAAACAACAGCATAATTTAACATTCTACAATTGTAAGCAAAAGCTATCAGTACTAGCACACTTAATTTTGCATAATTTTTTAATAATCAGCATGAATTAGACCTGTTACACTCCTGAAAATTGCTGCTTTGTTTTCTTAAACTTTCTATGAAGTTTTTTCCCAACCTCTCTGTACAGACTAAGTGGCAGCTCAATAATTTTTAAATAAGCAGCAAAGACATCTTTGTTCAATTCTTCCCCAGATTAGCTCAAAAAGACTTTTACCCAAATGATTTTATACAAAAGCAGATGTCCCCAGTTCTTAGAAGTTTCATGTAGAAGACTTACACATCATTCCATGGAAGCGGCATCCAGGGAAAAAGACATCTATTCACACAAAAAAAACACACACTTATGCATGGGTTCACAACACAGCCTGTGCAGAGCTGTGAGGCTGTTCTGCCAAAGGCAAATTAGACCTTTTGAAAGGGAATGCCTACTTTATGAAGCTGGTACTGAAAGTCTGTTTCTTTTGACACATTTTCCAAAGAGTAACAGAACCCTTCTGTACCTCCCACGTTTCTGGACTATACACCAGTAGATCAGTGAATCAGCTGTGTGTGTGATATGAGGTGGAAGCAAGGCTGTGCAGCCAGCGTCTGAAACACTTGGACCACCACAGGGGAGCATGCAGCAAGGGCCAAAAGAGTAAACCTATGCTGAGCACATAAGACATAACGGGTCTGTAAAAGTAATGACTTCCAGCCTTCAAGAAACACTCTGTAGCATTCCAAATCAATATAGCAGCCAGCTCTTTGCCTGCCCTGACCTCTAAGATGTCATCCTCTAACAAATGACCCAGATGACTATTATGCCTTTTTTTTATTATTATGAGAATAAAGAATTGCATTTTGGGCAGAAAGACAGGATGATTTAGGTGTCAATGAGCATATGCTATTGAGAACTTTCAGCAGAAACAAAACTACCAAGCATATTTTACAGCAACAGCCAGTGAACAACAGCAGACAAGCACTACACAGAAAGCATGCTCATCCTGGAAACTTCTAACAGCTGAACAGATGAAAGAAGCGCTGTGCCATCCCCACACACACCTCCCCAATTCAAGATATGTCTCCACTTGCTTGGAGCCACATATACCCAATTATCCTTCCTTCAACAATAACTGTCCAGACAATAGTAAAGATCTGCATGGCCCCCTTTTCCTGCTACCACCAAACTATAAAACGGTGAGGCAGGAAAAAAAAAAACCAGAACCATGAATCAAATCTGAAATAAAGGAAAAAGGTGAGAGAAATTGGTTACTTTGCAATTCTGCTGACCAAAAAAACAAGAATTAAAATCACTTCTGCATCTCAAGCAGTGAGGCTGCGCCTGTCCAGAGTGACCTGGTAGCCCAGACTGATTGTTCCCATGCTCAGCATCTGCACGCCCACAGGGTTTATCAACCCTGCTGATGGGCTCCAGCCACAACGGGGGTGAAACAACTCACACAACCCTTCTCTAGCTTTACCTTTTGGGTCTTCTGAAGGGGCATTTGAAAGCGTCAACACTTAACATCTGCATCTTCTGTGCACAGGTGCCTACCAAACAACCGCCCCTCAAGCATCAGCTTTCCCTCGAGGTGAGCCCCATTCTCGACTGCACTCACACGACAAAGGCGGCAGTCTGTCAACTCTGAGTGCTGAAGAGCAGCATAACATTCCAGAAAACAGTAAAGGATTTGGTTTGGGCAAATCTACCTCTGTTTGGTTTGCACTAATCTAGCTGAATAAGTCTCTTCCACACAAGGTCTTTCTCTTGGGTGTGATCACATTTACATGCCACAAAACAAAGTCTGTTCTTAACTGGAACTTCTCACAACTCCAGAGCAAGCACAAGTGACAACAGACCTCTTTATTTTCCTCAAAGTTATTGAGATGTGAGTCTGATTTTCTGAGTTCGTGAAATTTTCAGCCTGTTAGCAACTGATTCTTGCCGTGAGAGAATGCACTCCTCTCAAAGACAGTGAAAAGTAAACAAGTCTTCTATCTTTCATAAACACTTCTAGGTTTCTCTCACAGATGTTGTTTCTATTTTTAACCAGTGAGGAAAAGTGTTGTCTTTTCTAACTAGTTATATGGTTCTTTAGCGCAGCATGCTATAAAAAAAAGCTGTGTGAAAAATAAAAGAGCTTTCTGAATTTTCTTCTACCTGGAGTCAAGCTCTTCCTTTCGTGTCCAACAGTGACAAGAAGGTTGTGTGCTTTCAGCTGGAATGCGGTACCTCAGCTAGGAGGAGGCAAGGTAGGGTAACAAGGAACAACTTCAAGCTTTAAGATATTTAAGACATTAATTCTTATGTAAAAGAACAGCTATCTATCTGTTCAGCTATCTCTGATTATCTCACTGCAAACAGCATATCAAGACAAAAAGCAGCAGCATTCATTATCAATTGAAGCAATCTGCCATGAATTACTTTGTTATCTCAAGCACTCTAAATAAATGGTACTACCTAAGTATTTCCCAAAGGAACAGACTCTATAAAGAATGAAGCAAATGAAGCCAAAGGACAAGGTCTTCCCAGCAGCCTTCTGACATTGAAATTTATTACCAGGTTATAAATAGAACTAAAGCCCCTCCACTCCCCCAAACTATTTTCCCCCATACTCTTCAGGGAAGAATCCACCATAACATTTAGTATAAAATCATTATTCTGCTTTAAACTGCTTCTCTAAAAAAAATAAAAAATAAAACCCAAGCTTTAAGTGATCCACACATTCATATCCTCATATATACATGTAATTAGTGCCACAATGTATTTAAATAATGGAACACAAGCATACACCCAAGCACAGCAGCATCTGATCTTGTTACATTCTTCCATTCATCCACATGATCTTTTTTCTTAATTCCAAAAGTTTATAATCTCAGTAACATCAGATGAGAAATTCAAGTATGCAACACATGCATCATGCTTTAATATACCAATGGTCTACCCCAAATTAATCAAAATTTCTAAATATTAAACAAGTAAGGGGTTTGCACACGGCAACATTTAGTCTTATGCATGCATACAAATCCCATGATAGCAAAGTTCTTGTTCATGAACCCACCAATGTGGAAGTTTACACTACATTAGAATAGATTGAAGACAGAATTTTGATGGTTTTAAATTTCAACTGACAGTGGCAATGCCCTGAAATGTTTTAGGCAAAGATAAACCAAGCTTTGATTTCCTACACACCAGCAATAAAACTTATTACATCTATGCTTGCTGCTAAACAGAAAAGCTTTTCTTTCCATAAATTGCAACTCAGCTAAAACAAGCAAACAGCTTACTTAGCTCTCACATTTGAGAGAATCAGAAGGAAGTGTGAAATGGGGCAATGAACCCAAAATAAAAAATAGCAACTATGTTAACTGTTGAAAGGAGTGAAAAACTCAGAAAATAAATTCAAAGCCAAATGGATGATACCATAGAAGTGCTACATAAAAGAAACACTGTAATAACACCAAATTAATAAAATAAACTATTTTACAGTTTCTAATAAGCTAGATTAAATATGGTCAATAGAACAAAGAGGGCTTCTTTATTCAGGAAGTTTAAGATCCCGTATATTTCTTTCAGGGCGCTATTTTCAGTAACAAAACGTATACGCTTTACAAAATAAGGTAACTGAAAAAAAACTCTAAACATATGTAGATATAATTTCACTTTCTCTGCTGGTAGGCATCAGAATAAGAGGACACCAGTGCTACAATTTCACTGAAAAATATCTAGCTGTGTCATTCATTACCATACACCATCAACCTGAATTACAGTTTTCTGCTAAAGGCCTCTTTTACTGAAGGGTAAGCTGTAACACACTTAAAAGTGAAAAATACCTGGATGTTGAGGACTGTGAGGTAGAATCTACATGGAGAGATAAAGCATTTTGATGAGCATTACAGGGATGAAAAAAGCACAGCCCTTACAAATGAAATATGACCTCCCTCCACAGTTAGAACTCTGGGAGAGCTAAGAAAACAGTGGGCAAGGAAGCAGCCCTGAATGTAGGTTACATGTCTTATATCAGAGGCTGTTTAAGAAACAAACAAAACAAAACAAAACACAACCTTGGTAACCGCAGAGTGAGTAGTAAAGTTCTGTCCCAACCTGAAAGCCAGCCAACAGGTAGGAAGCAAAGGAGTATTAATAAATGGCAGACTCAGCACAGAAAGAAGTTACCAGCGGTGTGCCCTGGGGAGCTGTACTGAGACTTACGCTGTTCCATGTATTTATTAACGATCTAGACGAGATGGAAAAAATGCTGATGGAAGGAAATTATGTAGGTTAGTCAAGATGAAACAGCACTGTGCGAAGTTCCAAAGCAGCCTAGCAAACCTAAGCTGTAGGTAAATCTTCCTGCATATTTAAATAAAGCCTGTGTACCTTCATGAAAGACAAACTGCATATACACTTCTAGGTTTACAGTTTATCTCTCAAAATTCTGTTCACTACTATGGCTAGTGCAAGTATGATAGTGAGTCTTACTTTTGCATAAAGTGGTAGTAACTATTTATGTTGATCAAAATTCTGATACAAAACTCCAACAGAAGGAGAAACAGATACAATACTTTTAAACAGAGCTAAATGTAATAGAAGAAAGATTAAAATAGAAAAATGCATGTATTGTAATACTAACAAGTAAACTAAAGGTTTGGTATCATCCTAGCAAATTCGGTTTTGGTGATTTCTTCCAAAGAGTCAGGGAATTTCCAGAACCACACACTGCTTTTGATAAAAAGCTCATGGAAAAAATGCTGTCACAAAGGATACGATTAAAAGAAAAATGCTACTTTCAAAACAAGACAGGTAGAAAAAAGACATAAACCTTATGACAGGCTCAAAATATTCTTAACATTGGAATGTCTTTAGAAAGATTCAAAAAGCACCTCTGCTGTTCTCATTTTATTAAATTACTGAAAAACAGGTGCAGGAGCAAAAAGAAGTAAAAGTGAAAATAAAACAAGTTTTCTGGGTTAAATCAAATAGTAAGGATTATTATCAACTCTGAAGCATTGCAGAAAGCCCTCAATATTTTGCCGGCAATTCATTACGTGAAAATCATTAAATTAGTAAATCCTAACATATTCTATAGATGTACATTTAGTCAAGCAGAACATATCCTGAGTACACCTATTTAGAAAGTAATGGACTTGGACCTAGCTATTGCCATGAAAAATTAAAAAAAAAAATCTCAGGAGTTATTAGATATTCATAGGCTTGACTTTTAATGCTGATTTATTACAAACTTCAAGTAGAATATACGGATATTTAAAAAAAATAAAATCTCACGCTTTTTTGCATGCATCCAATTATTTATTTATTCCTTTATTTAGAGAGCCCATGTTCTCTTTGTTTCTTCTCTTAAAAAGGAAACAAGAAATCATACAGATGGGAAAAAATATAAGCATATCTTGTATAAGGAGCAGCTCAACACACTGAGAACTGGCAAACTGGAAGAAAATACTGCAAAAATGCCATGGAACAGCTATGTGTAAACATTTGGTGGTATGCAGGAAGTGAACTACAAAGTGAGGTTTTTGCTTTATTCTTTCTAACACTCACTAATGATATAGGTATTCAGTGCAGATCCAAAATGCAGATTCTTGGTACTAAGGTTCCAAAAAAATACCACAGTGTTTTCCTCTGCTCTCATTCACATCTTCAGTCACCTGCTGTTCACTCCTGTGAGCATAATAATAAGATGGATAAGCAATTTGATCTAGTATGACCACTCATACATTCTTATTAGTGAGAAAAAAAGCTTATGATCAAAGAATGCTGGGAAAATCATTAAAGAAATGACAACTTGGAAGTTAAAATTTGTACAAGAGAGCATTAAAAAACAATAACCTGCCTCATACAATAGCCTTTCTGGGTTTTAAATGCTATAATATAAACGTCAAATGCTGCTGATAATTAGCATATCAGAGCTTACTCTCCTTAACTTAAAAGGTTTACTAATAATTTTAAACATAGTGATACAAAAGGCATTGCACATGACAAAGGCACCAGCACTTCAGCAAAAGATTCCGATTTAGAAATTTGGTATTAAAGAAAAGGTTATGCTACACCTCAAATTTGACTACGCTTTGCCTTGCATCACACAGTCATTTTTACCAATAGCAGAAGTGTTGGTAGAAAAACCAAGAGAGAAAGTCTAAAATGCTGCCAAATTAGAGCGTAGTGACTTATACCTACTCTGCAATAGCTGCAGAGTAATTGAGCATTAAGACCTGATTTACTGGGAGAAAAAGGGGATAGAAAATGCCCAATTATTTAATGACCTTTTCTAACCCCACTCCACTGGAGAAATATATAAATAAATAAAACATTCAGGAGGCAACAGGAATAATGAAACAATGCTCTTACACAAAACTAGTGGGGGAAGAGAGCTCACTAATTTAGATGAAAATTAAAAAGAACAGATTTCACTGTAGAAGCAAGAAAGTGAAGTAGGTGGAATTAACTCTTGGAAGATATTGACTCCAACAGTTTGGTAAGAGTAGCAATGGAGATAAGAACAACATCCGTAACTGTAGCAAAATAAAATAGAAGCACAAAGGGTATCAATATTCAAGTTCCAGGATTTTTTTAAACAACCTCGATGCAGTCTATATCTAGCTGTAAAATCAGAGATTTTCACACTAATCTTTATATAACTTCGCTCACTTTTAGAGGAAAAATATCCCAGTACATTTCCCACATAAGTAGATCATAAAGTTTTAAACAGACTTTTAAAGTAGCCCTTACATCAAATGGTATCAGCATACCCTATTTTACGTTTTATCAAGATGTTCAGGTAATAGTTCAAAGAGTCACAGATTCTAAGCAAAAATGATTCTAACTGATTTTTATTTTTAAAAAATGAAGTTGTTTGGAAGCAAAGTAATATTCAGGAAGGTATCTGTAAACCAGAGAGTGATGCAGGGGTGAAAATCTTGATGCTGCTTTAGTAAGAGAAAAGCAGCACTGTGATTAAAAACACCTGAAGAGATCTTATGTGTCACGACATTTTTCTTTATTACAGTTCTTCCTCTTGTTCACTTAATAATAAGGTATCTTGTAACTATAGTCATAGGCAAGGTGCATGCCAAATACATCAGCCAAAGCACTTTCTTTTAAAAATGACTGAACAAGGCTTCCTGTTTAAGAGCAATTTGGGGCTGTGCTAGAATCACAGAAAGCTCAGCAGTAATCACTCACAGCAAAGATACCGGAAATAAAAGGCGCACACATGAAATCCACATTCCTACATTACAAACCACAGATACATGCACTAAGAAGCTTTTACTCTTGTAATTTTTCTTCTATGGAGTAATTTTTCAGATCAACCAAGATGACTCATGGCAATCCACTTACTATAGAATGACTCTAAATATTCAAGCATACCAACAAACATTTAACACAATAACTGTGTTCACACACAAAACAGAGTAACAGTTCAGATAAAATTATAGAGATTATCCTGGAAGGTATTGAAAAACACCTGAAGGACAACAGAGTCATCTGTCACAGCCACCACAGCTTCATGAAGGCAAAGTCCTACTTGTCAAAATTACTTCCTCATACAACAAGGTGACCTATCCAGTTGATGGAGGAAAACAAATTGATGTAATCTTTCTGGAATTTAGTAAAGCTTTTGACACTGTCTCTCACAGGATCCTTCTGAACAAAATGTCCATCACACAGCTGTAGAAATACATCATGTGATGAGTGAGCAACTGGCTCACGGGTTAGGCACAAAGGGTTACAGTGAATGAAGTGACATCAGAGTGGTGACCTGTCACTAGTGGGGTTCCACAGGGCTCCATCCTTGGCCCTGTGCTCTTCAACATTTTCTAAAGGACTTGAACACAGGACTGGAAGGGATACCAGGTTTGCAGAGGACACAAAATTGGGAAGAGCTGTTGACTTCCATGAATGCAGGGAGGCCCTGCAGAGAGACCTTGAAAAGTGAGAGAGACGGGCAATACCCAACCGTATGACATTCAACAAGAGCAAGTGCCAGATTCTGCACCTGGGATGGGGCAACCCTGGATGTATGGACAGACTGAGAATGAGATGCTGGGAAGCAGAGCTGTGGAAAGGGACCTGGTGGTTATGGCTGATGCCAAGTTGAACAGGAACCAGCAGTGCCCTGGCAGCCAGGAGGGCCAGCCCTGTCCTGGGGGGCGTCAGGCACATCACTGCCAGCCAGGCAAGGGAGGGGATTGTCCTGCTCTGCTCTGGGGCGGCCTCACCTGGAGTGCTGGGGGCAGTTTTGGGTGCCACAACAAAAAAGAGATATAAAGCTATTAGAAAGCATCCAAAGAAGGCCTGTCAAGACAGGGATGGGTCTGGGTCTCAAGAGGAAGTTTTATGAGGAGCAGATGTGGTCACTTGTTCTTCAGCCTGAAGAAGAGGAAAGAAACTAAGGGGAGACCTCATCATGGTCTACAGATTCCTCACAGGGGAAAGCAGAGGGGCAGACACTGATCTCTTCTCACTGGTGACCAGTGATACAACCCAAGGGAATGGCCTGAAGTTGTGTCAGAAGATGCTTAGGTTGGATATTAGGAAAAGATTCTTCACCCAGAACATGGTCATGCACTGGAACAGGCTGCCCAGGGAAGCGGTCACAGAACCAAGCTTGACAGAGTTCAAGCATTCGGGCAATGCTGTTGCGTACTCAGTCTGATTCTTGAGATTCACCTGTAGGGCTAGAAGTTTGATTTCAGTGACCCTTGTGGGTCCCTTCCAACTCCGGATATTCTATGACTCCATGAATAATAATCACCCTTAGCATACTGCAGTCTATGTTCATGTTTGCAATTTTTAAAAATAGTCATCAGGAAAGTAAGTTTTCCATCTTAGCTGACTGAGTCTTTCAGCATTGTCTAATCACTTCCAAATAATAAGGCCCACAGCTCCTAATTAAAAAGGGACTGTGCACAGTCTTTCTTGCTCACAAACTTCAGTCAAGAAAGCACTTAGGTCTCACTAACAAAATTTGTCACATTTTTCAATTAGTCAAACTTCCTTAACTAAGCAAGATCTATACACCTGCAGTAAGCATATAAAACTGTTTCAGCTAGTTTTGAGTACAGATATTCTGTAATTATTTATTTGCTAAATACATAAAGAAATCTAACAAATTAAACTTTGTGCATTTGTTAACTCAAACTAGTTTGGATTTTAAAAATGGTTCTCAATTTATAATGGACTCAAGCAAACTTTTCATGTCATTTGTAACACTACTCGAAAGAGGAAAAAAAATCAAAAGCATCAACAGTTTATGAATACCACCATTATCAACCTTTCTCAAAAAGTGAAATCATGAGGCAAGGAAAAAGACAGAAAATTATAAACAAATTTTAGTTCACATGCTTTCCAAGCCATCCTAGCTATTCAAGGACATACTTGTGAAGTTGATAGTAGTCTGAGATGGACTTAGGCAACTCTGTTTTCTATCAAAGTATTTTATGATCTATTTACAGGATATTCTAGTTCATTGGTGCACTATAATAACATTATACTAATTATTAAAAGAATAAAAAATTCTATAGGCAAAATTCATTGTTTTAACAAAGTCTTGCATAATAAAGAAAGAACAGAAACAGGTAATTTGAGGGTAATTTATACGTTGGTTTTGGTTCTATTCAGGCAGCTTCTTCAAAATACTCCAGCTATTTTCTGAAGCCCTGACACCTAATGCCTATCAGTTCCTCTGTACTACTTTTACAAAGAATGCAAAGGCAGCCCAGGACACAAAATTCTTGCACTATTTGAATCCTCAACATAATAATCTTTTATATGGCACTCTCCATGTTTTGAATCAACAGCTACGTTTTAAAAAATTAAACCAGAACGTAAGCACAGACAGGCAGGACACCACCATGCTCCTTGCTGAATGTGTTACCTAGCTAGTCAGAGAGCAAGCCAATGCTACAGTGTTTGAGCACTTGAGACCTTAACCTCATTGCTTAATAACTACATAATTAATGCACTTCGTATGGTAACTGCTCACAGTGCAGGCAGTGAGGGCAACTGGGAAAATGTGTTGCATCACTCTGTTTGGGACCACCACTGTGGTCTTTAGACAACATCCTGCTTTCAGGAGAACACGGCTGAAAACAGCTCTCTAATTAGCATCAGACAGGCACAAGCTGGAGCAGAAAGACAAGGGTCAAACAGACTGAAGAGCAGGTCAAGCCACCAGAACTCTATGGGACAATACAGAAGCTACAGGGCAGCAAAGCTTCTCGTCTGTGTAGACAATAAGCTATGCTAAAATCTCTGAACTCTCCTCCTCCATCTCACTGCCTTACCCTAGCTGGAGCATAAAAAAAATTAAACGGCTTTGTTGTTGCTGAGACATGATCACTAATTTGCAGTTACAATTTAATGGAAAAAACCACAAATAAACAGAGGAAAGTCCACATCACTTCCAGCCAAAAATGTTTATGTTATATTTAAGGGCCCATAACACAAACATAATGTTTATGTTATTTTATGTCTATATTTATTGTTATATTTAATGTTATTTTTTAATATTTATTTTATAGAAAATATAACCATATTTTAATAAAAATATATTTAAATATATATTTTAATTAGTTGAGCTTTAAGAAAGTACAAATATTCCCTAAAGAACTTCCCACTACACAGAGGATAGAAAATACACAGAAATATTTCTGTAAGGAATCAATCATACCTATTCAACAACTCTGATTTATTTAATTACAAGGACTGATGCTTTAATGAAAATTCTTTTTAAAAGGTGGTCATTTAAGTTTAGAAAGCTGTTTCTCAAAAGCAAAATTACTACTGATTGTTGCTCCTAAGTAAATGCTCCTCATCCCTGATACTTCAAACTTGAGATGTCTGCCTTTGAGAAATTAGCACTCATCCAACTATTTTCAACAACAGCTTTAAACGAGTCATGCTCAGATTGCCTATTTTTTCCTCTGGCGTTGAAGGGAGTCCAGAAACCTGGCTTAGATGCTAACTTATACATTGAAGCTCTGTTCCTGGTGGACTTCTTTTTCCTTTTCAAATTTCATGTAAAATTGCTGTACATTGGTTTTCATAAACTTCACATCTTCCTTAAACTTTGATGAAATGCTTACATGTTCTTTTTCAAAATTCCTCTGTGGGTAAAAAAAAAAAAAAAAAAAAAAAAAAAAAAAAAAAAAAAAAGGGGTTGGGCAGAAAGTGTTGCTCTCATCAGAGAACTAAATTTACCTGCAGCTGCTTTGCTCAGGAACAAGCTGTCATCAGCCAGCAAGACCATCACTTCTCATTGCTTCCCTGGCATCAAGTCAAACTCCTCTAAGCCCAAAGGGCCAAACCTCAATATAATGCATAGCAAAGGCAGGAAATGGCAATGGGAAATGAATGTATGCTGGGGAGATGTGGAGGGCAAAAACCAGGTTTACACACAGGGGAGGAGAAGGGAGCTAAGGCAGTAGGAGAGCAAGGGAAGAGCTAGACCAGTGAAAGGTACAGGAATGCAGGGCATCAAAAAAAACCCTGAATGGGAAATGAAATGACATGCCAAAAATACTATGAGTCCTGTTGTATTTAATGTTTTGTAGTGTTCATTATAAAATGTAGAATAAAAAGTATCACCCATATGTTAACTGGAGTGGGTAAAAAAAAAACCCAAAACCAAAGAAAACCAAAGCACTTCCACAAAGGACTGCAGTCTTCCCCTAATCAAATAAGCAATTCTGCCAAAAACTGATGAATGAATAAATAGCAAGACATCATGTAATTATTTAAGAATGTATACAGTGCATTGCTAATCCTGTAATCCATGCACTTATAAACAAATAGGAAAGCATTATTTCAGGTTAAAAAGAAATAAAACAATGTGGTTTTAAAAATATATCCATCTTTTGGGATTTTTCAGGAATTATCACTCAGTATGTTTTCCAAAAAAATTAAGTGATTAAATAAGTAGGCCACTAAAAATATAGTAAGAGTAAACAGGTGGTCACTGTTCCGAAGACAGTAGAAGGATACACATGAGTGGAGCCAGAGCTCAATGACCAAGAGGAATTGACCACAACATTAAGATAATGCTAAAACTCTAAAGTCACAGAGGGAGGTGGGAAATGAAGCCTGGGGAAGATGAAAGAAAGGCTTCAGTCAAATCTGAAGTCATCATTCAAATAAAATTTACATTGAAGAGGAAATTCAGAGAAAGTCAATACATGACCTGACTAAATATTGTAGGCTTCAGACTACTTCAAAACCTAAAAATTTAGGGCAACAGATGTTCCAGAATAATATAGGTCAGGAACAGCAGTTCAGCATGTTAAAATAAATCACTGCTTTCACTTTTGAGTGTTGTTTAGAGATAGATGAATTGGAAAGGGAATAACCTTTCTAAACAGAACAATGCAATGGGGCCACTGCTAAAATAACACCTGCATTTTAACTGTTTACTAACTCACATATTATTTATATTATGTATTTTAACTACAGTGAATGCTACCAGAGATGGTAACATTTAAATGCAGATCTATATTCCTATTGGTTCATGCTGAAAATTTAAGAAATACCTCATGCTATGTCTTAGGAGTCATAACTAACATGGTGCCTGACTTTCATGAAATTTTCTTCCAAGAAAGGAGAAAAAACCCAACTTATGCTTGTAGTACTATATATGCCTAATACATGCCATATGTATTATATGTTAAACATGCATTCAGTTCTCATTTCAGTCATTGCTAGGAAGTAAAAAAAAAAAGTCACTAACAATTCAGATTTTGGAGTACGTTTTTGTCTTGAAAAACAAAGGGTTTTTTTTCTTTTTAATAGCTTTTCCTTAAGGAGCAGTTTTGAACGTAATGAGGCAAAAAAAATTTTTTTTCCACCTTGCTCAGGTGCAGTATCACACTATGCTGCTTTAAAGAATGGAGGAGAATTTAAACCTCAGGGAAAGCCCATCTAACTTCCCTTTTCAAGGTTTATCATTAAAGTGAAAAGACTAATTATCTTGAAGCTTCAGGAGACTTATTTTGATGAATCTTTAAACAAATGAGTTAAGCAAGCTTGAGGTGGGAGAAAAGACAGAGAATGGAGGTGGCAATTAACCATAGCATTATCTAAGATAAGCAAGTTGCAAGTTGTGTTAAATATTTTAAACAAGGAAATTAAAGAACAAATGTTGTAACAGCAAAATACCCACTCTGGTTTAAGCAATTCATCAGCACCTTTCAAAACAGAAGTTTGGTTTATGACTGAAAAGGAAGACCATAGATTTTAAAATTAACTTCAGAAATTGTACTTTAATGATTGTAGCCTGATAAGGAGGGACAGGATCCACCTGCCTAAAAAGGGCAAAAGATTCTTTGGAAGCCTGCTAAGCAGAGTGGTGAGAAGGGCTTTAAACTGAAGGACATGGGGACTGGGGGCTGACCTACTAGAGAACAGCTCTGTAAGAAAGGACCTGGGAGGCCTGGTGGATGACAAGCTGACCACGAGCCCGCAGTGCCCTTGTGGCCAGGACAGTGGTATCCTGGGGTGCATCAGGAGAGTGTGGCCAGCAGGTTAGGAGAGGCATTCTTCCCCCCCTGCTCAGCCCTAATCTGCAATATTAGAATATCTGGAATATTGTGATCAATAATTCTGGTCTCCACAGTTCAAGGAGCTGCCAGAAAGGGTCCAGCAGAGGCCACAAAGATGATGAGGGGTCTGGAGCATCTCTCCCGTCAGGAGAGACGGAGGGAGCTGGGCGTGTTTAGTCTGGAGGAGACTGGGACAGCCCCTCATCAATGTATTTAAATATTTCAAAGGCCGCTGCCAAGAGGGTGGTGGTGATGGACCCTTTTCACTGGTGTGCAGCAACAGGACGAGAAGCAAGGGTCACTAAACAAAACACAAGAAGTCCCACCTCAATCTGAGTAAGACCTTCTTTACGCTGAGGGTGGCAGAGGACTGAGCAGACTGCTCAGGGAGGTTTTGCAGTCTCCCTCTCTGGAGACAAACCAAAGCACCCAGATGAGTTTAACCCGCTCCAGGTGACCCTGCCTTGGCAGAGGGGTTACACTACATGATCTCCAGACGCCCCTTCCAACCCTACCTATTCTGTGAGTCTGTGAAATAAGCCTATCAACAAAAAGGAGAACAAATTTTCTTCATTTTCTTTATAATTGCTTTTCTGATTTTCTTCTACTTAACAGAAGAAGTGACCATGTTTATAGTTAAGTGTAATTTGGAAACCTACAAACTTGGTCTAATTTTGTTGGTGAAATCACTCACACCTCCACTAGAAAACATTACACTACATTCACATTCTGACCTGCAGCTCCATACGTATTAGTTTTAAGCTTTTGGAGGAATTAAAGAAAATGCATTATTTTATGCTGAGCTGAAGTTTTACTACACAGGACCTGCATTTAACATATCTAATAACCCCAAAATTCAATATTCTTTTTCTTAAAAAGCATTTAGTGAAGAGAAACTTTTAAGACAACATGCTTATAACCTTAATGTAATTCATTTATTTGAGAGACATTCATTTAGGATAGGTCTTTAAAAAAAAAGGATTCCTTATCTAATCACACAAAACCAAATGTAATCTTTCTGCTTTTTAAGTTACATACAAAAACTTATTTGCAATATTATTCCACAGCTGGGAAAAGCACAGCTTGCACAAGAGTTCAGAATTTTGCTAAGCCAGACTTGAATAATTTGGGTTTCATACAGAAAAATCACAGGTAGCAATATACCCCAACTTCTCTAACAACAGCTTGATCCCATAAGGCTATTCCTCACTGACTTCAGTATAGAAAAGCTCTGATGTACTAAGGACTAAGTGGTCAAAATTATTCTACACCTGTAGAGCTACAGGAATCCTGACTTAAGGAATTGCAGATTATGAATTTATTCATCTCCATTTCCTTCCCCCTTTCCAAATGTGACAGTTTAATCATTACCTGGCACATCACAACCAGCTGGAATTTGATGCTATTCCCAGCACTGATCAATCAGGACTTTGACATTAGATGGATGCATTGAGGCCCAGAACATTTTAAAGTGTAGGCTTCAGTTCATATGGAGCTGGCACAGGTTTCACTCCCCCCTATTGTTCACCAATCCATAGAGAGTCCTTACAGATGCTGAAAGTTATTCTACAGCGAAACCAAACCTTTAAAAGGGCAAAAACAGAATGGGATTTAATGAAGCTGCAAAGCAGAGTGAAGACAGCCTTTAGCAAGATTCTCTAAAAAGGAAAAACAGGCTTAGTATTTTGCAATGACATAATAAACCCTCCACAAGTTTGAAACTTTTCTTCCAGAAGTCTTCATGAATCTGGATAGAATCCTTCTTTGCACAAGCAAGCTGAATTCCAGAATACTGATTGTAGCACTTCTTCACTCCTCACCTGCCAGTTTGCTGACTGTCAGTGTAATTCCCTCTGAAACATCGCTCTGCTTGCAAAATACAATTGAAATTACTGCAAGGGTATTTTGTCTTCAGAGAAGCTGCCACATATTGTAATAAGTATCTATACCATCCTCTACAAAACCATTTTATTAGCATCTTTGCTTATTAAGTTAAGGGGGAAATGGATGCCATTCAGAAACTTGGTGAGAATATTTGATGGACTGTGCTTTTTAAGGTCTCCTTACAGTGTCTTCATTATGACACTCAAATTGCATGTTGGCTGCTTACAGATTTAACTCTGGAAGCCGCTAGTGGAGTTTTGCAGCACCCTGCAACAATGCCTCAATTCTTTTCCCCCTCACATGAAGCAGAGTGTTAATTTGGTTCCTATACTGCTGTTGTGACTAAGGGCCTGGGACAGATGAAGACATAGTAAAGGCAGGTGCTTTGCCAGTATGGTTCACTCCCTACCTACAACTACCCATCAGTTCCAGCACTGAGTCTCTGTGGAAGACATGTTTCCAATAAAGTTGCAATGTGTGATATTTCTCTGATGCAGACATCAGAGAAACATCCCATAACTTATGAATCCCATAAACTCTATTTCACTTGTGAGTCTTGCCAGAATGTACATGTAAGAATAAATAAATAATAATTATTTAAAAAGCAGCTGTTCAATGTTAAAAACTATAATAACAAACATTTTTCTTTCCCTTCTCTTCTGCACCACTCCAGAGGAAGTGGTTCTCTCCAGGAATCAGAGAGAAGTCAAACTGGAGAGAGCAAAAAGGACTTCCCTTTACTCACACTTCTCAAACTACACAAACACACAAACAGCTCTAGCTGGCAAACCTACAAGATCCCAAACCACACATAACCAAAAGTAAAAAAAAAAAAAAAAAAAAAAAAAAAAAAGCAAATCTACATTTCAAAGCAAAGACAAGCTATTATTATTATAAAACAAAAATAATAAAGCCCCTGTACTTCAGAGACAAGATTAGAATCCAGTCTCAGTCATATATGATTATTAAAAAATTGTTTCTCAGAGTATCATTAGCGGAACCAGCAGGCACTCCATCACATGTCAGTATTTCATATTTATTCCCCTAATAAGAGATTGGTGTTTGACAGAAAATTCTGCATTTCATTTTCACTGAAAGCTGGGGGAGATATACATTATTCCCTTCCTTTTCATTCCTGATCCCACAAGGCATTCTACTTTAAGCTACTGAGCAGTTCCAACATAAGCACAGTCTTTAAGTGCTTCAGTTGCTCGACAACATCAGTTGGATTTTGTTGTGGTTTGAAAGAAAACGAAGTGAGAGGCTCTAGACTAGAAAGACTATTTAATGAAAAGAAAAAATAAAATAATAAAATAAAATAAAAAGCAGTAATACAAAAAAAAAAAAAAAACCCAAACCCACTGACAGAGACAGAATACAACCTGAGCAGGGTGATGGAAGCAGTCCAAGTGAGGTGCTCTCCCTGAAGCAGTGATCCCGTAGAAAGGTCTGGTAGCTCCGGTCCTCTGGGAATCCAGTAGGTGAGGGCTGCCTGTACTGTCCCAAATCCCAGTTTATATCGAGGTGAGAATGCTTGGCTCATCCCCCTGGGCGGAGCATCTCACAATGGGATGGGAGGTCCTTGATGGCCCATTAAAGAGAGATAGCTCCCAGAGGGAGTTATCTATGAGTCATGGGCAAGGCATTG